>NW_023591781.1:2281632-2322646 GCF_014843425.1 Jatropha curcas
TATATATGCTTCAAGTTATTTATTTAATTCTTACTGAACAATACAGTTTAATTGAAATGTTATTAATCATACCTTATATTGGCTGTGACTTAAAGTGCTCAGTCACATACAATCAGACTATTGGAACGCCAAGTAAGGACAATTGGATAAATATAATTTATGTATCATACATGCATTGTTATTATTTGTGTTATTTTCCTATTTCAACACGTCTCATAAATGAATAGCAGGTGGTAATGTGAGAAATAGCAGTTAAGATCAATAGGTATCATAAGGTGGGATTTAGGTTCATGTAAAAGAGTTATGAAGATAATTAGAAACTAAATTATTATGATGTTTTATGGGAATTAGAAGTTTATTCGTGCATAAAGAGACCATTTACGTTGAAATTTTACTGATTCATAGAATGTCAATTGTTTTATGAAATTTGTATTTTATAGTAGTTGCCGATCCACACTTGCCTTAAGTATTGGAGTTATTGAGCACCACTGTATTTTGATACTCAGCGAACAATCCACAATCATTCACTTCCATTTCGCGCGTTCGGGGATTCTCTATCACGCGCAGGTTGAAGATTCACTCTGTGAATTGCTACTAGAAAAGTAGTAGATTGAGAGTTATATAATTAAGAATTATGGCAGAGGTGATTAATTTGGAGTAGTAGATTGAGAGTTATATAATTAAGAATTATGGCATGTATAATTATTACATTTTTAGAGCTTATGTAATTGGAAATATAATTGAAGCATGTAATTATTTTGGCGTAAGTATTTGGAGATATGAATAATACTTAGTAAATGATTGAACATATATATAATGAAGAATAGGTGGTATGATTAGTTCATGAAGACTTTATATATATAATGAATGCAATTAATTGCTGGATATTAAATGCTATTGAGGATTTATACAGTTATTGTGTTATTGTGTTATGATGATTATTTGGAAATGTTGGAAGTTTGGAGTTTAATTGGGAGTGTTTTGTATTCATATTTAGCATACAGGATGATATCACATTGGGATGTTTCCTGTACTCATAATTTAGCAGTACAGGATTGATTTATCAGCATTGACAAGTACAAAGTTCAACCAGATTGTAGCGTTCGGGCTCGGTTCATTCGGTATCGTTAACGGGTCTGGCTGGACGGGAAGGGATGTTACATGCCAATTCCGTGTATTCGGCTTAGCTGGACTCTACCAAACTCATAAATAAAATGATGGATTGGACTCCTTATGCCAACTTTTCGAGGTCGTGGAATGGTATAATCGCCTGGTTTGAGTTGTGGGCGATTCTCGACTACCGAGCCACCGTGCACGCGGGGTCCGTGGCGGCACTTCCACGAAGGGCATTAAGAACATAATCTTCCCTCTCCTATCGTGGAATCCTGGAATCGCCATCCCTCCGGAAAATTTCGATCGGTACGCCAAATTCGTATTTCCCGATTGTGCTTATAATTTTGAATTTAAAACATTAAATTGATTAAATTGAATTCGAATAATAATCGATCAAATATAATCCTTGCTGGAAATTAGTTAATTGTTATAATGTATGTTACAAATAATTTTTAACATTGTTAAAATAAAACACATGAATTAATAGTATAATTAGTGACTTTGAGAGGAGATGAAATTTAGAATTCATTAATTAGTTAATTAAAGATCATTTGTTCAAGATTAAGGCTAGATGTCGCGGACATTAGAATAGCAGATCTGCCGCCCCATAACATGTTGTGAACTCTGGCTACAGGGCCGTTTGAGTGGATATGATTAAACGTGCGGTATTATGCGAAATCCTGAGTTAGGGCCACCAAAAACGACCACAATATGGCAATAGGGCGGAATAGCCGCCGTATCGGGGGCCTATAGCATACAGTTTTTTCTTATCAACCTGGTTTCACTAAAACCTTATGAACAGCTATACATTTATATTTCGACTACCAAATTGCCTATAACCATACAGTTATACTAAACAGCAAGAGAAGATTTCATTTCAGGGGAAAATGAAAGTCCCAGTAATTCATATATAGTGTGGACATACATTCCATTTTTAAATTGAGTTAATGAGTATAATGTTTAGTTCTAATCATATTGTATGTGGTGTCTTATATGTTTCTCATTTCATTGTGATTTATTGATATTCACTCTGAGTTAAGTTAATCAAAGTGCATAAGTTCATACAACATTAAAGAAACATCAGCTGGTAAGATTAGAATAAAAATATAAGTTATATCCTCAGTTTATTATGCTTTTACAAGTTTATTTTATTTAATTCTTAATCGTTGATGAACCATTTATACTTAGTTATGAAATGTTATTAACATACCTTATATGCTGTGACTAAGTGCCATCAGTCATACAACAGAAGAACTATGCAAGAGACAATGGAATATTAATTGTTATGAAAATATACTGTTATGTATTCTTACATGTTTATTGATTTCATTCATACAACATAATGAACAGCAGGTAAGATCATGATAGTATCATGATATGTATGATTAAAGGTTCATGTAAAGGAGTTATGAGATAATTAGAACTCACTTATTTATGTTATGAATTAGAAGTTTATTCTTCACTATAAAGATACATTTATGTTGCAATTTACTGCTTTTATGATTATCAATGCTTTTATGAAAATTGTATTTTAAGTTAGTTGCCATCGCACTTTGTTAAGTATGTGAATTATGAGCACCACTGAGTTTTATACTCAACGCGTCGATTTTTATCACGCGTAAGGTTGAAGATTGTGATTGCTACTTAAAGATTAGAAGAGTAGTATCAAAGCAGAAGTGACTAATTTGGTATTAGTAGATTGAGATTTATGTAATTAAGAATTATGACATGTATAATTATTACATTTTCGGAGATTATGTTATTTGAATTATAACTTCAGCTTGAAATTATTTTGGTGTATATATTTGGAGATAAGCGTAAGATTGATTAAATGATTTAATATAAAATATTTTAAGATAGTTGGTATAATTAGTTTATTAAGACTTGATATATGTAATGAATGCAATTAATTGATGAATATTTAAATGCTATTGAAAACTTATATAGATTTCTGATATGAATATTTAATTGCTAATATTAAATGCCTATGAGGATTTATACAAATTATGAAAGAATAATATTAAAGTGTTCTTGTTGTTAGTAATGATTATTTGAGATCATTGGAAGTTCTGAAGTCTTTAATTGGGAGTGTTTGTACTCATTATTTAGCTATTACAGTGATATCAGCTGACAAGAACAAAAGTTCAACCAGATTGTTAGCGTCTCGGCTCGGTTCATTCGGTTAACGGTGGCACCGCGGAAGGGATGTTACATGCCATCCGTGGATTTCGGTTACTGGCTCACCAAAACTCATAAATAAAATTGAATGGATTTGCGACTCCTTGGCACTTTTCGAGTTGAATGTATATTCGCGGTTGAGTTGTGGGCGATCTCGATCTTTACCGGCCACCGTGCTATCGCGGTGGTCTACCCGGCGGGCCATCTACTATTCCAGCTGAGGCATTATAGATGAAACATAATTCTTCCTTCTTCCTATCGTGGTATTCCTGGGAATCGGCCATACGAATTTATCATCGGTTACGCCCCTAAATTCTATTTGCCCGATTTCTGTTGGGTATAAATTTTGAATTTAAAACTAATTAATTGATTAAATTGAATTCGAATAGAATAATCGAATCAAATATAATCCTTGCTGGGAAATTAGTTAATTTGAGGTTTATAATGTATTACAAATTTAATTTTTAACATTGTTAAATAACTCTACATGAATTAATATTATTAATTTAGTTGACTTGAGAAAGGAATATGGAAATTAGAATTCTATTAATAGTTAATTGGAAGATCATTAGTCTACGTCTAAAACTAGTTGGTTGCTGATAAGAAAAAGTAAGATTGATTTTAGTCGGTTACATTGTTAGATGCGAAATGATATGGGATCCCACATTTCACTCATCCATGGAGGTCCAAGGAAAGAAGAAGAACGATTATGGGAAATCCTATTTAGTGCTTCCTAGTGGACCAATTACAAAGAAGTCATACAAAGAGATATGGGGCTAAGCCATGTCTCCTTACATGATGTTCAAGACCAAACACAAGATGGGGCAGCCATGTCCTTATATGTTCAAGACCAAGTTACACAAGAGCTTCATGATCTTGCTTTCAATAAGTGTTGTGTGGAACTTGAAGGCACACCTACTCTTCTTACATTATTTGAGGCATATGTTGTTGATGGTGTAGCACGCCCTGACCGTACTAGAGCCTAACTTTGGCGTAATAACTTAGCCCATTTTTTTTAGTTTTGAGTTGTAATGTTGTTAATAGGTTGGGCCACCAATAAATTGGGCCACCCTTTTATTTTTATCCTTAGTTGGTTTGGTTAATTATTTCTTATCCTTAGTTGGTTTGGATTAATTATTCCTTATCCACAGTTTGTTTGGATTAGTTATTCCTTATCCTTAGTTGGTTTGGATTAATTATTCCTTATCTTTAGTTGGTTTGGATTAACTATCCTTATCCTTAGTTGGTTTGGATTAATTATTCCTTATCCTTAGTTTATTTGGATTAGTTATTCATTATCCTTAGTTGGATTGGATTAATTAGTCCTTCCTAGTTTGGTTTAGATTAGTTAATTTCCCCCCCCTTATTTTTTTTCCTCTATCCTTATCCTAGTTGGCAATTAGTTTTTCTAAATCCTTTTAAGATCAGGGTTTTTAGGAATTTTTGTTGAGGTTGTTAAACAAAATCACCAATTGAATTAACAAAGAGATACAGTGCTTGTTCATGCTTTGGCGTGTACTTTTTGATAGAGAGGATTTGTGGAGATTTTGGCCATTCCTCGTAATTGCAATCAAAAAATCAAAATCGTGTCGGTCTTTTTAAATATTTTTTTTTACGTGGTAGTAAAATCTTATCAATTATTTATTATTGTGGCATTATCTTATCTTTATTCTATTATTTGGTTTTGTTCTTGGTTTCTTTAAAGCTTGGGCCTGCAATTAAAAGGGAGTAAAGTATAGTAGTTAGGTGATCTTTGATTCTATTCCAAATCTTGTCATTATAGTTCTGAATTTAATTTCCATTAGGGTTTTCGCTTGTCATGTTTTGGTATCAGAGCCAAAGATTAAGAGTAATTCTTATTATCTTAGTTCTTAGGGTTTTTGATTTGTTTCCTTAAATTCTTGCATTTGTCGCATTGTTTTGCTTAGTTTTTAATACTAAATTTTGCCATTAATTTGTTTTTTTGTTGTCTTTTTGATCGTTCTTTGTTGTTCAAAAAAAAAAAAAAAAAAAACAAAAGGGAATAAAAAAAAAAAAAAAAAAAAAAAAAAAAACAAAAGAAAAAAAATCATCCACCATTGAAGTTTGAATTGTGTTGTGTGGAATTTGATCCTAATTCATAGGGATTTGATCCTTATTCATAGGGATTTTGACCTTATTTTGTGGAGATCAAGCTTATCCACTATAATCCTTTGATAAAACATAATCTTAACTACTTTATGGATAAGGAAACAGAATTATTTATCCATATCTTTTTGAGATTAAGCTTATCCACTACAATCCTTATCTAAACCTAATCCTACCTAAATTGGGTTACATTGGTGGGATAAGGGAGAATACAAAGTCAACACGCCCGTGGTAGGCTCTGACTCTCATTGTCTGACCAAGCTGTCCAAGCACGCCTGTGCTTTCTATTTAGCACACCCGTGCTAGGCTCTGACCTTATAAAAAAAATTTTTTTTTTGAATTTTTTGATTTTCTTTTATTGCTTGCTTTGCTTGGGTAGAATTAATTAGGTCCATATTTGGTTTGCTTTGTAGTAAACTAAATTCATACATTATATCCAGAAATTGTCTTTTAAAGAAATTGTCTTTAAAATTTTCTAGTTTCTTTATGCTTGAGTGTGCTTTCTTTTGCTTCTATTACATTATTAGGGTGTGTTTGTTTTGTTTACTACACTCTAAATAATATTTAATCAAGTCAGTACATAGTCTTGTCCTGCTTGCTACCATCCATTCTCGTTAAGTCTTCTTTTCTAGAATTTGCACTTGTTTTTCATTGTTAAGTTATTCCTTGTTTCTAAACGTGCTTTTGAGTTGCGTTGGTTGACCTAAGATTTCTGAAGTACAATTGTTCTGAAGTACAATTGGAGGAATTGCAATGAGTGATTAAAGAGTGTAAACACGTGAGGGAGTGCTTTACTATTAACTCAAATCTTTCGTGTTTTTTGTTTTGAACACTAACCATGAGTACATGCAAGTCTGGAGATGGTAATGGGAATGGAAACCAAATTAAAGATCTCAATTGAGACTTTTCATGGAATCAATCCAAGGACAGTTTAGAACCTACAACAATTTCCTTCAAGACATGAGGGAGGAATTACAAGAGATAAAGGCTTCACAAAGCTCTAATACTACGAGAGCTCACCCATAAACTAGATTTCGAACCCATGATGATGAGGAAGCTGAAAACACTGATTTTAGTAAAATTGATGGGGACTTGGGATCAATCAAAATGAGGGTTCCAGAATAAGGGTAACAATAATGCTGAAGAATACATTGAGTGGGAGAGAAAGGTAGAACAAATTTTTGAATGCCATAAACTACTTCTCAGAAGAAAAAATCCCATCTTGCTGTTGTGTGAATTCAAGGGGATTATGCTATGTTTTGGTGGAACAATTGCTACTTAAAAGAAGAAGAAAAGAATGCGACCAGATGTACCACCATGGGAGATCATGAAGGAGTTGATGCACCAAAAATTTATCCCTACTCATTACTTTAGGGATTTGAACAATAAGTTACGAAGGGTGCAAGGAAGGAAGAATATAGATAGATATTCATTCACAAAGGACGAGTGGATAACCAATCTAAGATAATTTTCCTCAAAAGAAGTGTATGAAGGCCAATATAGAAAGCAAAAGATGAGTTTTGAGGCTACCAATAAAGAAAAATGGTGTAAAAATAAAATGAGTGAAAATATACCGAGTGCAAATAAAAAGAAAGAGGGAGAAGAAAAGGAAAAACAAATTCAACCTATATTTGTACCTTTGTGCAAAGAAGTTTGTTTGACCATCAATGAGGATTTTAAAGGTTCTAATTCCCAAAAGCGACAGATTCAAACTTCAAAAAGGTAAAAGAGGCTATCCAAACTCCATTCAAAAGCAACAAAGGTATTCTAACTCTACCAACCCCTTCTGGAAGAAATTAAATGTTTTAAATGTTGGGAAAGGCATATGCCATCTCAATTCCTTAATAAAGAGTTATGATTACTAAGATGATGGGAAATAATAGTTCTGAATCTGAATGTAGTGATTATGATATATGCCCTAAATTAATTGGATGTTGATGGATCATGACTCAAGATAAACTTAATACTTCCAAACATGGTAAGGTTTGTGCTAGGCGTGCTTTGATATTAGCATGTCAATGTCAAGGAGGAAAGCCTTGAGCAACGTGAGAATATATTTCACACTAGGTGTTTGATTAGTGGAAAAGTGTGTACTCTTATTGTTGATGGGGGTAGTTACACTAATGTTGCTAGTGTAAATATGATAAATAAATTGAACTTAACATGCCTTAAACATCCTAAGCCTTATAAGTTACAATGGTTGAATGATTGTGTGGATCCCGTATATTACTAGTTTTCTTTTGGGCGGGAGGAAAGAAAAGAAGATAGGGATAGAATCACTATACTATTATGGTCAACTATACTGAATCCTTTATCCTCCTTTATCCTACTTTATCCTATTAAAGTCCTATTAAATAAATTTTCTTGGGCGGATAGCGGGAATTGAACCCGCGTCTTCTCCTTGGCAAAGAGAAATTTTACCATTCGATTATATCTGCATTTTTAACGATTTTTATTTTCTTTTTTTTATTTTCTTTTTTTTATTATATTAATATTCAAAAAGAGAGAAAAAGAGTAAGATGAAGTTGAAAGAGGCCACAAAAATAACAAAACAAAATACTGGCCCAGTGTCGTGAAAAACAGAGAGAGGAAAAAAAAGAAACAAAAACTTTTTAGCAAGAGCTAGGGAGCGTTAAGTGTGCTATTGCCCTTGGGAGAAAAGCCCGGTGTTGCCTCTTAGGTCTATAAAGAGGTTTTATTTGCCTGAACTAACCACAATCTGACAATTTGAACCCTTCTATGTTGTTTCTATGTTACGGGAAATTCGATGATGTCTTTCCTTGTGGTGAATTTACCTAGTGGTTTACCACCTTTTAATAGGAATAGAACATCAAATTGACTTCATTCCTGGCTCCACCATCTCCAAATAGGACCTGCCTATAGAAAGCAATCCAATGGAAACAAAGAGCCTGCAAAGGAAAGTTTGATGAGCTTATAGGAGAAAGGTTGGGCGAGAAAGCATGAGCCCTTGTGTCATTTCCAGTGCTTCTAGTACCCAAAAAGGATTGGAACGTGGCGCAGTGTGTGATTGGTAGAGCAAGTCAACAAAGAATCACTGTAAGTATTAGACACCCCTATCCCTTAGATTATGATAGTTATATGAATTGCATTGGGCAATTACTTTACTTAAAATTGATCTTAATGAGTGCGTACCATCAGATTAGGATGCCAACCAGGTGCATGAATGGAAAAACTGCTTTTAAAAGCTAAGTATGTTTGTATGAAATGGTTAGTAATGCCTGGATATTTAATTGCACCTATACATTTATGAGGCTCATGAACCATGTATTGTGTTGCCTCTTAGGAAAAAAAAAAAAAAATTTTTTTTTTTTTTTTTTTTTTTGGGGGGGCGTTTGGGGTTTTTTTGTTTTAAAATATTTTTTCTTTTTTTTGGGGGGATTGAAAATTTATTTTTTTACCTTTTTTTTTTTTTTTTTCCCAATTTATAGCAAGTCTCTTAATGATCATATTGAGCAGGTTAGGATAGTATTACAAAAATTACAGGCTGAACAATTGTATGCTAAACTTAAACAAATGCACCATTCTATATAGATGACTTGTTATTTCTTGGATTTTATTGTGGTCACAGGGTATTGAGTGCACAGGGTATTGAAGTAGATGAGGAGAAAGTAAAAGCTATCAAAGAATGGCCAACTCCCAAATCAGTTTCAGAAGTTAGGAGCTTTCATGGGTTGACAAGTTTTTATAGAAGATTTGTAAAAGATTTCTCTTCAATTATAGCGCCACTAACAGAAATAATCAAAAAGGAAGTTGGGTTCAAGTGGGGAGAAGAACAACAGAAAGTGTTTGACACGCTTAAAGGAAAGTTAACATCCGCACCTATACTCTCTTTACCTAACTTTGAAAGTACTTTTGAAATTGAGTGCGATGCTTCTGGTGTGGGAATTGGGGCGGTCCTAATGTAAGAAAAGAAACCAATTGCCTACTTTAGTGAGAAATTGAATGGAGCATAGCTCAACTATTCAACCTATGATAAGGAGCTGTATGCCTTGGGTAAGAACTCTTAAATGGTTTGGCAACACTTACTGAGCTACTAGAGTTTGTTATCCACCACAGATCATTGAGGCCCTAAAACACTTGAAGGGTTCAAGGTTAAAGTCAAAAAGCACATGGTAAGTGGGTTGAATTTATTGAACAATTTCCATATGCGATTAAATACAGGCATGGAAAAGATAATGTTGTTGCTGATGCATTGTCAAGGAGGTATGCTCTAATTACTGCTCTTAGTTCTAAGTTGCTTGGATTTGAGTATGTTAAAAACTTATATGTGACCGATTCTGATTTTGGCAATGTATTGTGGCATGTGAGCATAGAGCATTTCATAAATTCTATAGACATGATGGATATTTGTTTAAGGGCAGCAAACTTTGTGTGCCTAAATGTTCTATGCGTGATTTGCTTGTGCTTGAATCTCATTGTTCTATGCGTGATTTGCTTGTGCTTGAATCTCATTGTGGGGGCTTGAAAGTGTTTCATATTCTTCAGTGTTTGGTAGAACGGCATGCATCTCTTGGCCGAGCATGATATGAATCTTCCTAGTGCTGTTATTCACCCATTCAGCTGTTGTACCTCATTTATGTTTCTCGGAGGTCTCATGACTTTGATCGCTGCTATTTTCTCTGGATTAGCCTCGATTCCCCTTTGGGCATGAATCCGAGGAATTTTCTTGCAGTTACACCAAAGACACACTTGTCTAAGTTAAGTTTCATATTATATTTAGTTAGTACTTGAAATGCTTTCTCCAGGCCTTTTGCATGTCCTTTTGCATGCTTGCTTTTCGCTATCATGTCGTCCATATATACTTCCATTGTCTTTCTGATTTGATCTTTAAAAATCATGTTGACTAGCCGTTGGTATGTGACTCCTGCATTTTTTAGGCTGAATGGCATCACTTCATAACAGTACATCCCTCGGTCAGTGATGAAAGCAGTCTTTTCTTTATCAAGCTTATTCATCTTAATCTGATGATCGCTTGCTATGCATCCATAAAACTGTATCTCTCATATCCGGCCATTGAGTCTACCAGCTAGTGTATGTTCGAGAGAGGATAAGGATCTTTTGGACATGCTTTGTTTAAGTCTGTGAACTCAACTCAGAGACGCCATTTGTCATTTAGCTTTGGCACAAGGACTACATTTGCTAGCCACTTGGGATAGTGAACCTCATTTATGAAACCTACATTAATAAGCTTATCAATTTTTGCCATAATTTCCTTCTGTCTGAAGGGTACATGGTTTTTTCTCTTTTGTTTAACTAGCTTGGTGCTTGGGTCGATGTTGAGCTTATGGTTTACTGTGTTCGAATTGATTCCCTTGATGTCCAATGTTGCCCTTTTGAATGACTCAACTTTTGGCTCGGCTGGATATTCTAGATCTCTTTCTCTTTTGACAAATTTCTTTAAGACTCCTCGCTGGACCATGTGTTCTATTTCCTTCTTCAGTTGCCAGCATTGTTCGGTATCATGATCGACATCTTTGTGGAATGCATAAAACTTATCTTTGTCTCTCTACTCAGTAGACTGTTCTCTTAACTTTCTTGGGTAATTGAAGTGAATCTCTTCTTAGTTTTCCTTCAACCATCATAGGGTATCAATTCAGCTCTTGGATAAAGGTGTGAATTCGGCCTCTCTTGTTGTGGGGGCACTAGTACATGAATACGGTGAGCGTATGGAGTAACTAGGTTGGCTTCTATTTGTTCTGCTGATCCAGGAGGGAGAGAAACCTCGACACTTATCTGATCTCCTTTTAGAATCGTCGTCTTTGTGTTGTGCCTGCTGGGCCTTCCATGCTTTGTCTAGCCAAGCAAAGTTATTGGCTCGGGACAATAATTCTGTAAAAGAATAAGGCCTGTCAATATTCAATGAGTCAAAAAGCTTGTTATACTTGCAGTTCTTGATCATTGCACAGATGGCCACTTCAGTGTTAAGATCTTCTATCTGCATGGCGAGCTTTTGGAACTTGGTGATGTATTCTCGGAGCGACTTGTCGTTTGCCCTTTTTAGATCTATTAAGTCCGAGGATATCTTCTTACTCGATATGCAAGTAATGAACCGAGCCTTGAATGCATGCGCCAGCTGGGCAAAGTTACCTATGGATCTTGTCTTGAGCATTTGAAACCACTCTTTAGCCGATCCATTTAGGGTTATAGGAAATGCTCTGCAAAGTAAGGCATCTACCGTCGTTTAGATATGCATTACAGTGTGAAAATTCACCAAGTGGCTTCTGGGGTCAGTGGTTCCATCGTACGTCTCGAAGCTCGACATCTTGAATCTATATGGGAAGTGCACTAACATGATCTCAGGGTTTAGAGGTAAGTCATTTCTTTATGCAAAGTTGGTATTGTCTCTTGCCTCTCGAAAGTCCTTCAAGATTTGCTGGGTTTTTGCTTGGAATTCCTCTTCATCATTATGGCATACATTCTTAAGTAGGGGAATGCATTGCACTTAGGTTTGTGTTTTATTCTACGTTTCTGTGTGCCAAGATGAGTCCTCCTCTCCCACATCATCTGCTACGGTCTTATTAGCAATGCCATCTTCGTTTGTTCATTATGTTAACTCGGCATCCGCCCTTAGGGGGAATCTGGGTGACTGGTTTAGCCATTATCCTTTGCAGGACAGCTGCGAAATTATATGCCTGAGTGAGTAGTGCAACTGCCTATGGATCTAGTGCAGACATATCTAGTGGTGTGGCCATCAAATTTTTCGGTCGAGTTGCCTGTTCCATTAGTGTTTCCTACTCTTTGCATGGGTTTTTTTTTTCCATTATGGTATTGAGGGGTGCTTAGAATATGGAAAAGGGTGAGCTTGATGATTGAACATTTTGAAGGTATCACAATTTCATTCGGTCTGCGCTCACCACATCAATTTGATAGTCACAAAATTATGATTATAGTATGAGCAATAGTCCTTTAGTTGTATTAGATTGTTTGAAATGGCATTCACCCTTCTCATAGAGAAAGTTTTCCTTTATATACATGATAAGAGTATGAGGTAGGTTACATGACTATAGGAGAGTAAAATCCAGACATTGTGTAGCACCCTAAGTGCAATGAAAGTCTTATACTCCAAATGTTATGCAAATTAAGTAAATAAGTAATAAATATATGTTTTATAATTATGTGACCTATGACAACCATATATGACTATTGAAATGCAAGGAAGTGAAATTTATAAGGTATTAAAGTGATGTATATTGGAAAATCCTAAAACACCTAAGTGAGATGACACAAATGTACCAAAAAGAAAATCTCCTTAGAAAATTAAGTTGAAAGGCACCATAATTCCATAAAAAGAAAATACATATATCTCAATCTAATTAAAATAACAAAATTTGAGAATTAAAAGAATAAAATTCTAAACCAAATGAGCTTAAGTAATAAGAATGTGAAATAACCAACTAAGTACCTAGACTAGTAATAAGCTAATGTGACTAAAGGGGTTAAAAGGGACATTTTACCTATACAAGTGGCAGCCCATCTTTTCTACAACAAATCAAGTGACTCATCTACAAACTTAAGGAAAGAAAGACAAGTGTATAGGCAACTCACCTCCTTAGTTAAGGGAAAGGAGACAAGTGTATAAGGATGAAGTAACACCCACCTCTTCACCTCCAAACCGTAGCCTCTTCTTTCTCCTTCTCCTGTCTATTATTCCACAACTATGCCACTTGTTGTAAAATCACCCTAAAATAATCTTTGTGCCCCGGGCACCCTCATTTCGAAACTTAGATATATTGACATCCTAGTTTAATTTTTAAGTTATAAAAAGGACTAAAATGATATTAAGTGTATGACCCACTTATTTACCTTGGGTTAACTTAACCAAAGAAACCAAAACTCATCATTTTAGTACCTTGCCCTTAACACCCAAAAATCCTCTCCTATTAACCAACTATTTTTTTTTATACCAAATCCTAAAATCAAATCTTTAATGTACTCCTTAGGAAATGGAGCCACTTAAATAAGCCATAACAACAACAAAGGAAGAAAATAACACTTAGATCAAGACAAACCCAATGAAACAAAAAACAACACAAAAAAAATTATAAATAAAAACTAAATGAACAGAGTAGAGAAAAATTTACACATAGAAGGTCGTTCATTGTCGAAGAAGCGGCTCAAAGAGCCCTCATTTGCTTTCCAAATGTCGAAAAAATAAATAAAAATCAAATGCCAAAAAATAAAGGAAATATAGAGCTCTAGAAGATAATTAATTGTTTGTTTTAGAAGGTTTATAGTAAAAATCAGGTCTAATTTGTAAAACATATACAAAAAAAACTTTGAATTAGGGCTCATAGAGAGAGAAAATCGATGGCGGTAGTTTGCAAGAGAGGATTGTTGGGTGTTAAGGGCAAGGTATTAAAATGATGAGTTTTGGTTTCTTGGGTTAAGCTAACTTAAAGGGAAATAAGTGGGTCATCCACTAAATACCATTTTAGTCCTTTATGGCTTAAAAATTAAAATAGGGTGTCAATATATCTAAGTTTCGAAATGGGGGTACCTGGGGTACAAAGGTCATTTTAGAGTGATTTTGCAATAAGTTGCATAGTTGAGAGTAAGTTTGTAGTTTAAGCCAAAAAATGTAAGTAGCTCACATGCTGAAAATTCTGGATTTCCTTTACTTACACTAAAGTTGATCAAACTTAAATATAAATGATTTAAACATCAACATAAGTGTAAAATAGATGAACATTAAGCTCAATATGTGTACTTTCTGACCCTAAAATTTCATATTCAAATTTAATGAATAAAAAATATCAAAGAAACCCTGAATGTCAATAAAGAGCTAGAAACAAAACTAAAAGTGCAATATGTGTTTAAATGTGAATATAGGTTGAGGATTATCACGGAACCGTTTTGAAATTATAAGTGATCGAGAGGAATCAAATTCTCGTGTCCAAGGTGAGTTATAATGACTAACCCTTCCTTGTTACATTGGAACTTTGATCAAATGCATTCCATTATTGGTATTTGAAACCATTTGTTAATTGTGATATTGAGATTGTGAATTGTGAAACCTATTTGGCCTCTAAGCCTATTTGATTGTACCAAGTCTTTCCTTTAGCCAGTATGACAGAATCCCAACTTAATGGGGGCATACCATCAGGCTATGTGCACATAAAGATTTGTGATTAAAGGGAGAAGTTACTACCCTAAAGTGCATAATGTGTGATAGCACTAGAATGTACATAGTGATATGTCTTCTTCAGTTCTATCTATGTGATTATCTGTCATATTATTGATATTGCCTTTGTGATATTGATCCGATTACTATGAATCCTTCTATATGGACTTATCACTATTGATGAGCTACAATGATAGTACCATCTGTGTTACTATAAATGTTGAACCTTGAGATACTTTTCAGTGTACATGCTACCAATATGACACTATATTCCCACTGAGTTGATGACTCACTCAAGCGTCTGTAGTTTCAGGTAGGGATGATCCAGGTCCGTCAGCATCTTGATCTCCTTGTTCCAATAAGAAGCCTATGAATAATGTAAATAGTTGTTAGATATTATAAGTTGTTGATAAGTTATATGAACTCCAGTAGCTCCATAGTACCCTTGAGAATGATATTAGTATTACATGTATTTAAGCTATAACTTAAACAGTATTTTGAGAGTGCGATATATGTTTATACAAAGTGTGTGAAAGATTGTATGCAGTGATCTTGGAAATTAAGTGGAAGTAAATAAATTGATTGTAGCCCACCTAAGTAATTAATCAAGATAAATAATGTGTGCAATTGCATTGGTTCAATTGTAGGTTCTACGAGGTGCCCGGTGGCCTTAAGCCTGTGTGGACCTTAGGACTGTTGCACCATCAATTTTGGGGTGTGACGCATTGTCTCCTGAATTCACACCCATATCCTCTGTTCTGTTACGTTGCTATCTTATTAAATTGAACAACGGGTCCTATTGGACAAACAAAAAGATAACAATGGAGATGGAGTCTCTCATTATACTGCAGAAAACATACAAATATTGATGAAATTAAAGAAAAAAATAAATATGTTAAGATCTCACAATCACAAAAGAATTTTCTACTTTGAATTCAACCTCTAACTGAAAAGAAAAGTTTAGCCATAACATATGAAAAATTATTAAATCCCTAAGAGGCATCTTATTTTCTAGAGTAATAACAATGCCTCTCTCAATTAGATTTTACTTTCTATTTATAAGAGAGAGCCCAATAAAACTAGGAAAGTATTTTTTTTTAATTTAATTATAAAATAAAAAATATATAGAATCCAAATATCTTCCTCATTCTTTAAAAGAATGTCTTAATTTCCTGAAAAGATCTACTGGAGTAAAGCTAAAGTAATCCTAGCTATCGAATATGTTCAATTCCTGATCTGATCATACTTCCAGTACCCTTGCCCAAGGCTAATTTGAGAGCTAAGATCCTAACAGTTAATTTGACTTCAGCTCAAACCCAATAGATTTCTCCAAAATTTGACTCCAAAAATTTTCTTGTCTCATAAATTTAGTATAATCTAAGAAAAATATAAAAATCAAGTAATAGCTTTCATTTTGAAACAAAAATATCTGCAATTAATATTGAAATGGTGAGCATATTATGCTAAATTAAGTATTTATCAATGTCACCTCCTCTACATTGTATATATGTTTTGAATCTCCTTTATAGTCCATCATGTACTATGATATTTATGCATTTGTATTTTGCTCTGTGTGTGACCTGAGCCAGCTTTCAAGCTATTCGAGCTCAGCTCGAGAAAAAATTTGAAAATGTTAGGCTCGAATTGAGCTCGAGCTTATTGATGTTCAGCTCAAAATCTCGTCAATTCTTATCGAGCTTATATATATGAGCCAGCTTTCAAGCTATTCGAGCTCAGCCCGCACGAAAAAATTTTGGAAAATGTTAGGCTCGAATTGAGCTCGAGCTTAATTATGTTCAAGCTCAATAATCGCGTCAATTCTTATCGAGCTTTATATATATATACTATATTATATACTATTATTATTATATATATATAATATATAGTATATAATATACTAGATATATATATACTATATATATATTATATATATATATAAATATATATATATTATATATTTATTTATTTATTTTAACTTATTCAAGCATACAAGTCATCGAGTTTAAAATTTTTGAATTGAACTTGAGTCTCAAGTCGAGCTCGAGGCTATTTATTTATTTATTTTTAAACTTATTCAAGCATCAAGTCTCGAGTTTAAAATTTTTTGAATTGAACTTGAGTCTCAAGTCGAGCTCGAGCCAAGCTGGCTACTAAAATATTCGGGCTGATCGAGTTTTAAGCTCGGCTAGGCTCCTTTATACCCCTATGTGTGTGTGTATGTGAAATTTATAGGAAATTATAGTTCTGTATGATCTGGCATATAGCATTTCAACACCGTTTATCCTCGGATATATGGTGTTGGAGTGTTGTCGTTTTATATATATAAAAGATAGGTGAATTATTATAGCCATAAATTTCTTTTGATTAAGAAACTTGTAAAAATATATTAAGTACAATTTACAAATTGAAGGTTATATCATAATGTATGGACCTTTACAATGAAGTTTAAGCCAAGTAAATTTTTTTTAAAAGCTACAGGAGTAAATAATATGAAAGTTTATTTTTGAAAAAATGTAAAACAGAATTTACAGTAAAAATACGATTGAATAAGTTAAAACTTAAAGATTAATTAATTTTAAAATAATTCATTTTCAAAAGAAAATAATTTTAAAATAATTATTTTATGTATATGGACCTTTGTAATTTGATATTTTCGAAAATTAAATAAGTATTTTTATGACTACATAAATTTTAAAAAAATGTACATAAATTTAAGATAATAAATGAGATTAGTTAAACTACAAATTAGAAGTCACAACATACAATTTTATATGGTTCAATTTAACTAATTTCATATTATTAAAGGGAGAGATTTGTAAGTCAAGCATTTGAGTTATATAATTTAATTTTCTTAATTAAAAATATTATATTAAAAAATAATGAGATGCCATGTATATATGATATAATTTAAATTGGATAAATACAATATAAATGTTTTGACAATAAGATAATAAAATTTTATAATTATTCGTTAAAATTTTAAATTATTTATTTTGAGTAAATGAATTTAAGTATTAGATAGTTATTTGTCGTTGAATTTTTACTTTTTTATACTTTTATTGAAAATATTATTTTTTCGTCGAAATTTTTATTTTTTATTGTCTTGAAAATAGTATTTGTTTTTTTAATTTTCAAAATTAAATAGTTTCTTGTATTTTAATAATTATAAAAAAACTAAATATTAAATTAAAAAAACTAAATGCTCTACTTTTGATAAATCATTTTATAGTTAACATGTCATTTGATCAATTTTAAATCTAATGGTTTATGCATAACTAGTTTAAATCTAATGGTGACAAAAAATCCTGCATTAAGTAAAATTTTCAAATCTGTAGAAAGCTTGAGGAAGGGTAAAAGGATTGGAGAATTATCTACACTTCAACATTTCTTGAAGTTAGCAAGCTGAATTGTACAAGTAATATTTAAGCCTCATTCTTTACAAATGTATATATTACAGTTAAGAACAACAAATTTTACAAGATATTATCATGATCGTGTATAGAATCTAATTAGCAAACCATTACTAGCTACGAGGAGGAGCCTAAAAGTGATGAAGAGGGCTTCTCTATATTCATTCCTGAAGGCAAAGGCAAAAGTCCCGTCGTCTGATATGAGGAAACTGATGATGGTACCGGTGCAGAGGCTGAAGCCGCGAATGTTGAAAGAACACTGTCATTGCTGCTCACATTTATGCTTGTGCCACTAATCAAACCTTCAGTGAATGCCTTTGGAGCTGGCGGTTTATCAATCTCTGCTATTCCTTCTAGCATCTGCACAACTTTTCCCATCATTGGCCTTTGAGACGGTTGCTCTTGGATGCACCAAAAGCTCACCAGAATTGCCCTCTTTGCTTGCTCCATATCCATGTCTTGATCAGCAAGTCTTCTGTCAATGATAGCATTCACATTTCCCTTCTCAAACTCTTCATAAGCCCATACGGAGAACTTTTTTCGGTTAGTTTCTTCTGAGACTTCAAAATTTCTTCTTCCACTCACTATCTCCAACAAAACCATACCATAACTATATATATCGGATCTGGAAGTTATTGGAAGATTTGCAATCCACTCCGGTGCCAAATATCCTCTGGTCCCTCTAACACTTTTCAGGGTTCTATATCTATGATCCTTAGGATTTATGAGCTTTGCAAGACCAAAATCTGATACCTTTGCATTGTAATTCTCATCCAGGAGAATATTTTCCGGCTTGATATCACAATGAACTATGCAATCTCGACATTCCTCATGAAGATATGTGATTCCTCTGGCAGTTCCAAGCGCAATGTTAAATCTATGTTCCCAGTTCAGAAATTTCCCAGAGTCTTCATTCATGGAAAAAAGGAAATTGTCAAGTGACCCATTTTTCATGAACTCATAAACCAAAAGCCTATGTCGTCCTTCAGAACAAAATCCGATCAGTCTCACCAAATTCAAATGGTGAGTGCTGCTTATAGTTGCAACCTCCATTCTAAACTGTTTCTCACCCTGCTCAATTCCCTCAAGCCGCTTTATTGCAACTACTGTTCTATTAGCAAGAATCCCTTTATAAACAGCTCCAAATCCTCCAGCTCCAAGCTTTTCCTTAAATCCCTTCGTTGTGCGGTGCAGGTCCTTATATGAGAACTGCACCGGTGCACCAGAGGCATACTCAAGAAGTGCATAATGAGCTGACAAACTGCCAAACTTAGGACTATTTCTACAACACCACCACCATAAACCACCCTCTATAGCAATCAAACCAAGAAGTGTAACCACAATAACAAGAATGACAAGCCACACGCCAATTCTACTTTTCCCTTTTCCGGCAACCTGCAAATCAACTGAAGGGTTAAGTTGAACCGGTCCGCAAACCTTGACATATGAAGTACTAGGAAGTGAAGGGTTCTGATAACCACTAACAAAGTCAGGTGTTTTCAAGTAACACAACCCAGTTCCATCTGACAAAGACGTTGAAGCAACGCAAGAACTACTCACAAGACAATTCAATCTACAAGCTGATATTCCTACAAAGAAAACCTGCGAGGAAAGCTCAGGTTGGTAAGTCAAGAACTTGGCATGATCCATTTCCAACATAGTAGCAGTTCCAGGACAATTTTCAATCTCCACTTTCCTTTTACAACCTTTTCTACTATCATTCACATCAACAAACTCAAAATTCTCAGATGGGCATCCACAGATTGGAGTGGGACTCGAACTTGAATCATTATAACTACAGATCCCCATATTTCCACAATATCCAAACACCTGACACTGGTCAGTCAAAGCAGCCCATCTCATAGTTACAATTCCACTGCCTAAAGCAGAACTATAAATCCTCAAATTCCCATCGCTATCCAACTTCAAAAACCTTAATATATCACTACCTTCTGCATAATCATTACTATAAGCTACAATATATGCACTAGTTAAAGTAACATCAAATATTGATAAAATCCCGATTTGCTGCAAACCCAAAACTGGTGAAGTCAAATTAGAATCGATAGAAGAATTCAAACCTTGATTCCAATAAATTACACTATCATTCCATTTCAAAGTGAGATTCCCAGAATTAAGAACATTAAACGAATAAATCCCAGATTTCAAAACATGGTTTACCGTTAAATTCTGACCAGGGACAATTGTATTCGTTGGGTTTTGAAAACTGGACCAAACCGAAACCCCACTGCCATTTCGAAGAACTAAATCGCCGGAATCCTCCAAAGAAGCGGAAGTAACTCCAAGATGGCTAGTGTTGGAGTCCCAGACGACGGTGCCAGAGCCGTTGACGAGTTGGAGAGTTCCATTAGAGTGGAAATGGAAAGCTCCACCGGCATCAACAGAAACGGATGGACCACCGGCGGTCCAAACCTGGACACCACCAAAGTAATTGATTCCGGCGACATAGCTAGAACCTACTTGTATAAAACCCACAAAAAAGGTATTATTGGGGGAAGACCAAGTATGGTTAAGATTGGAAGGTGAAAGGAAAGTGCCTGGAGATATTTGGGATTTTGAAATAGAGAAGACAAGGGAAAGAAAAAGAACAAAAATGAGAAATCGGAATTCCATTTCTCTTTGTTGGTACAGTGCATTAAAAAGTTCCACTTTATATACACATAATCTGTATCTCGTCTTTGTCTTTGTATTTGGGCAATGGGTTTACACAGCTTCCGTAGAATGGAAGACTTTGACCGTGTAAAGAATGGCTGTGGTGGTGGTTGTGATGGAAGACTTTGGAATTTGGACTATTGTGGTTTATTTGATTTTGGCGCGTATAGTTCACGGATGGAAGGGCAATGAGTTTCTGCGCGTGATCTTTTGTTTTTGCTTTTTGAACTGCCGCTCCATGTAATGTGATCGTGACGGCCAAAGGGAAGTTTTTGGCAGAGGGAAGGGTCTGTTTCTTACAGGGACAATTATTTTTGGGTCCCTGAAATTTTATAAAATTTATAATTTCGTCCTTTCTGTTTATGATAATTATTTTGGAGTCCCTCACGTATGTTTCCATCTGATTTTCTAGTGCTCCCGTAAAGAAAGTAACATTTTTTCTATTAATTTTACTTAAAAAGAGAGGAATAGCCTTATTATGAACCCACAAATACTATATTAATATTTTTAATTAACCATCTCTCTCCTCTCTTTCCTTCATGTGCCCTGCTCTCTCCTCTCTTCTTCCTCTACCTTAACCAATACCACCACATGCGCCACCTCTTTTGGCGGCGCTTGATGCACCTGCTCATCCAACACATCACCACCATAAATCATAAAGAGCGCGATTTCTCCCATATTTAGCCACCATCATAGGCATGGCCAGCACATGTGCTCACAGCTCCGCCGCAAATTCTCTCCACAGTATGTGGTTTGCTCCAAAGCCACTAATACTCGCTTCATCCATCGCAACTTCCACCACAGTCCCTATGATCCCAGCCTTGACTGCCACGTGATGGTTCCCCTTAGCCAAACAAAGTTCCAACAATTTTTTCATTGCCGGTTTTAAGTTGGAGCAAACTGAGTTGGAAGGCGGGTCAGGAACTAACAAGCATTCTAAGGGATGGAGACAACAAGTTTCTCCGATTTAAACCCAATACTAAGTTGGAGGTCCGTTATATGAAAGAGCTCTTGGAGTTCGTCGGAATGAATTGGTGATGGCAATGGGACTAATGCAAAAGAAGAAGAGAGGAGAAAGTAGGGCACGAGAAGGAAAGAGAAGAGAGAGATGGGTAATTAAAATATTAATATAATATTTGTGGGTCCAATCATAAGGCTATTTTTGCCTTTTTAAGTTAAATTAATTGAAAATATATATATATATATATATACTTTTTTTTCCAATCATAAGGCTATTTTTTGCCTAAGTTAAACTTAATGAAAATATTATATATATAAATATACTTTTTTTTTTTTTTACGGAAGGATTAGAAAGTTACACCGAGACAGTATGTGAGGGGCTCCAAAAATAAATATCACCAAACAATGAGGACGAAAGGCATGTATTTTATATCACCTTTTTTTTTTTTTTACGGAAGGATTAGAAAGTTACACCGAGACATATGTGAGGGGCTCCAAAATAATTATCACAAACAATGAGGACGAAGTCATGTATTTTATAAAACCTCAGGGACCCGAAAATAATTTTCCCTTTCTTCTATGTATTTTGGAAAATGAATTTCTCGTTTATAAATTAGGCTTAATTTTCACCCAACTTGACTCTAAGGGTAGGTATTATCACAATACCGCCTCTTGAATTCGATTTGTAATAGTAAAATCCATTAATTCTTATTTATATAACGAGAAAGCTTTTTTTATCTTATTTTCGATAAAGAGATACCGAAAATCCAAATAATAGCACCATGCCAGCTATTATTTGGATTTTTAATGTCACATCAGCCTCAAACAGTGTGAAACTTCTCTCTTATTTTTTTTTTTCTCTCCTATCTATTCTTTGTCAAGAAAACGTGCATCTACCTTGTTATCTTTCTTTCCTTGTTATTATTTTCTCTTTCCTCTATGGCAAATAATCTACTACCTTTTTATTTTATCACCAACTCGCTTCAAAATCAAAACATGATAAATTTTAACTTTATTTAGTAATTCTTCTTTATATATATATACATGCAATACTTGTTAAAAAGGGGAAAAAACAATGAGAGAACAAAAGCAATAAAAATCAAAAAGCCCTTTGTAAAAATCAAAAGAATAAAAAAGTCAAAAATCAAAAAGTTCTTTATGATGCATTATTCAAATAAAAAAATGAGAATGCGCGGGCTCTCACTTAAGAAAACGACTCTACATTATATCAAGGCCCAAAGGCCCGAGGAAAGACGAGAAGGGTCAAGGCCCACCTGAAGAATAGGAGTTACCACTCAAACGAAACCTTGAACAATTACCACATAGCGATTAGAATTCCTCGTAGAGAGCCCAACCGTTTAACCAAAGTTTGGATAAGAAAGTTAAGTGTGAGCTTGAAAAGGTGTTAGGCACCGTAGCCCACCCGACCATGGCGCCAACCTCCACTTTGTTGGTTTATGTAAGTAATAGTTGATTTTATTTTTAAACCTAATTACTTAACAAAATCTTTTTGAAAACATTTTAATTTTGAAAATCAAAAGATTATTTTGTTCACATTGATATGTCATAATCACAAACATAAAATAAATTAAACATTGTCACGACCCAAAACCATGGACCGGACCGGTACTAAGACTCAGATAAGCACAAGGCCGTAGTAAGCCTAAACCACATAGACCATTCATGCCACACGAATTCCTGGGAACAATAAACCTATATTATTTTATATATAAATCTAATAATCACATATTCCTGATCCAATTTCAACATCTCAAATAACTCATAGTTCGAGTCTAATTATAATACACATCATTCATAATATAGGCTAACTAGTTCACACATACACTTAGATAAATAATTAAAACATTCATAATGTTATGAGTTAGTATACCCATTTTACTACACGATTAGATGTATATAAGTCTTACAACTCCAGAGTTCAATAATAATTAGAAATAATAATAGAGTCTTTGTTTGTAACTACCAAAATTAGAAATTTACTTCTATAGCCTTGCAGAGGAGGATGCAGAGCTTTAGCCGAATCAACGAGGATTCTACTTCTTGAAAAGTTAAATAAAAGAGGAGTAAGAGGAGTGAGTTTTGTAACTTAGTGAATAATAAATAATAAATAATGCATAACATAGGCATTCACGCGAAATGCTTCCTAAAATGCTAAAATGGACACACAACCAATCAAGCATATAGCACAATATCAACACCTACAGGTAATTACACCTTCAAATAATCAAACAAATGGAAATTGGTTAGTGGTGTCATCGAAACCCTTGACTAGCCGTCCTCACACATGGCCCAACCTCTCAAACGTGTACACCAGGGAGCCGATTTCCCATACATGGACGACTGGTCTAATCCTCACTCGACCAACCCTCATTTTTTTTCCGTGCTCTCTTTTTTTTTTTTTTTTTTTTTTTTTTTCCGTGCTCTTCTTTTTTTTTTTTTTTTTTTTTTTTATTCCCAATAGGAGGCCACCCTGTGATTTTTCTATATCAATCATATGTAGATGCACACGGGTTGCCAATCTCCCCATACGATGGCCAACGGTATCATAGACCGCTTCACAGACCCGTGGTGACCCCCTTCATCCCAATTCCACATAAATAAGGCACAACAATTTCATAGTACAAGTAATCAAGCAATTTATTCAATACAAGATGCATCATATTAATAATTAATGCAAACATGAAGTATAATTATATTTTAATAATAACATAATAATACAAATATAAAATAAATACTAAGTTATCTTTCATATACATATATATATTATATATATATATATATAATATATATATTATAAAATAAATAATAACATATATATAAAAGATTTGATATGCACTATTTATTATTTTATATATATTATAAAATAAATAATACATATATATAAAAGATGATATGCACTATTTATTATTACTCACAGTGATAGAGAAAAAAAGAAACTCCAGCTCATATTTTGACTTGGAGGAGCAGTGGATGAACCCAGATGATCTAAAAAATATAAGAATGCAAAGGAAGGAACTGAATCAGAAGAAGGACCAATTTAAATAAAGAATTAAAGAACTAATCTAATAAATTTATCTACCTATCTAACATCTATAACTAGACTAAATTCAACCGAAATTTCAGTAACACCTCCCCTAAAAAAATTGAGCTATCTACTTGTTTAAATATCAATAATTTCATTTAAAATCATTCAATCCGCACAGCCCATCCGTGGGCAATTAACCAAATCAAGTACCCATCCTCGTTTAATATTAGCATCAACATTCAATTATGACAATCACTTTAATCACTTTATATAAACTTACTTTATGTTCTACATAATATGATTTATCAATCCTCATATATAACCCAAGTTTACATTTCTAATCCAAGTTTTCCTGACTTAGCTTGTTTATTTTCTATCAAAAGTTAATATTAAAATACTATCTCCCTTTCACTAAGCAAAAGTTGAACGTAAATGGCTAAGCTAGCTGCTGCCATCACAATAAAACCTTGGATTCTTGATAAAACACAAACTTAATAAGTTGCTTAACACATCTCCCCATTTAAGAACTCAATTACAACTCCATATACTGAATTAAAACCTATAATTCAAGCGATACATGCTCTCATTGCAAAATAATTCTCATTCTTGATCATTAGAACTCCAAATATTAATAACAAATTATTAAACTCATATTTCTACCATTAAACATGATCTTAGTTCAAGCAAAAACCATAATTCTTTCTAGCTAGAGGCTGCCACCAAAAATTCGTGCCCATATCTAGACTAACATTACTTTAATCACTCCTAAATGCTCATCAAAATGTATTTAATTATTATTAGAAAGAAAATTAGTTAAATTTTCTAAAAGGTTTGTATAAACAGTAGCATCTACGGGTTTATTCTTACATTAGTTCTGTATATACAGCAAATCCTATACCTTAGATCATAAATTTCACAAAATGTGCTAAGGAAAGTTGAAAATCAGCTTACCCAGAGAAAACTATGCCGGAAATTGAAGTTTTCCGGTTAGAATGACCGGAAAAAATGCTGCTCTTCGCTTAACCCTTTCTTTCTCGCTACTGCGCCACAACCAGACCAGAAAATGGGAAGGGGAGCAGCCGGAGGAGGACCGGTGGACGATGTGGGAGACCTACACCAGCCGGTCCTTGGCTGGTCTTGCCAGAGACGTCGAAAGAACAGAGAAAGAGGGTTGTCCCGAACGACAAATGCTCTTCTGTCTCACTCTCGTCCTCGTGCTACGACATGGCAGGTCGGAGATAAGGGAAACGGTGACCAGAGAAGCAATAGCGACGCGGAGGAAGTTCGGTTTGCCAAGATCGAGCTCAGGTGACCGGAAATAGCAGATGGAGCTTAAATCGGAAAATACCTCAGCCGCATTCTTCCTCTCTTTTCTGCGTTAAAACCGACTGGAAATAGGAAGGGGGATTTTCCGGAGCAGTGTTGGTGAGGAGGAGGTTTGTTCAGGTCGGTGGTTGAAGGCGATGAACGCAAAATCGCAGGTAAGGGAGGAGGAGGTGTGGTCGGCGTAATCTGGAAAGGAGAGAAGGGGCAGTTAGGACAAAAGAGTATTTTTCTTTTTTTGATTTCTGGATATTTCCTACATGGCAATAGCTGATTTGGTTCGATTTGGCTCGCTTCATGAATTTTTTACTTGGTTTTATTCTTTTTAATTGGTTTATGGGTCTTCTAACAGGTTTAATTTTACTTGGGTTTGGTTTTAGCAAAAATAATATATATTTGCATTAAATTTGTCAAAAATATTCACAGTATAAATTTATTTATTTTTAAATATAATAATGTTATTTTATCCCATTGGTTAAAATTCACTATTTAAATTTTTTAAATAAAAAACTTTTGAAATAAATTTTTTAGGTCGTTTTAAACATACAAAAAGGAGGAAGGAAAAAAGAATTACATCTCTAAACAATAAACAAACCTACAACTATTTAATTACAACTCCTTCAAAATAACCTACAACTAATTAATTACATCTCCTTTAAAAATATCTTAAAACTAATTAATTACATTCCCATAAATAATGAGTAAATAAATAAAAAATTTAATCAAACAATCCTAACCATTCATGTAATAGATATAATATACACCCTTAACTGTTCATCTGATAAATATATACAATAATCAAATAAATAATAAATTAGTCTCAAGTAATTAAATATAATTAAAAAATAAGACAAAAGCAATAATAATTTAAATTATCATTAGTAATAAGATATAATATACACCCTTAACTGTTCACTGATAAATATATTACAATTAATCAAATAAATAATAAATTAGTCTCAAGTAGATTAAAAAATATAATTAAAAAATAAGACAAAAAGAACTTAATATTTAAAATAGAAAGTTAAACGATTTAATACAAGTTAAAATTAAAAATTATCCACAAATCAAACTGAAGATAAAATCATTTAAAAATCAAATTCAAAAAGAATTATATGAAATTATTAAAACACAAAAAAATAAAGAATTGACAAGGTCAGAATTAAGATAAAAAGAGGAATATAATGGGGTATAAACAAAACAAATTAAAATAAAAAATTGAACTGTTAGCTCAAGAGTTAATTTCTATCTTAGGAAATTTTAGATTGATGATTATGCAAACCAAATAAATTTAATATTTTTGTATATGTTAAAGTTATTTTATGCAAATTTTTAATATGAAAATTGCTAAAGAAGGCAAGTCCCTATA
The DNA here is from genome assembly GCF_014843425.1 of Jatropha curcas. Next base: position 2,308,974 of record NW_023591781.1, read on the forward strand.
ATCCGAGATTCTTTGAAGACCATGAAAATTATTGAAAGTTTGTTTAGTGGTAAGTTGAAATGACCCGAAAATTTATTTTCACAAATTTTCATTTTAATTTGATCATAAATTCTAACCAATGAAAGTCAATGGAAAATAATTTTATTATTGCCAACCTAGACCTGTTAACCAAGTGGAAATCTTGTAAACCAAGCAAAAACCGAGCCAAATCATTGAATTGGGCCAAATCGATTTGAATTGAATCGAAATTGGCCCAGAAAGCTTTGGACACCCTGCCTTTTCTTTTCTTTTCTCTTATTCTTCTTTCTTCTTCTCCAGTGCCGTTTCTCCCTCTTATCGTTTCCGGCACCGCTCGACGGGAGCAAGGTGTCAATCGGCCTCCTTTTCGATGCTGGACATGATTCCAGCTTTTCCTCTCAACGATTGGAGCTCCAACAGCATGGGTGGAATCTTCGCCTTCCCTCAATGATGCAGTTACAATTTTCGGCAATATTAGGCGATTCCGGTGACGTGAGGCTTCAAAGCGAGTCTCGATTGACTCAACTCCTCCACGCGAACATTTCCCCTCCATGAAGTCTGATGTTTGGCTCAGTCTCGTGAAAACGCCATTGAAGGCGGCGTGCAGTGGCTGTCGAGCTTGATTCTAGTTAGTTGGCTCACCAAACTCATAAACCGATGATGCATTTGAGCGCCATGTAAAATTTCAAGTCGGATGGTGGAATTCTTGAAAATTGCTGGGCAGGATCGACTCTCCGGCCACCCTGAACGGCCCCGCCAGCGGAGGTCCTATGATCGGCCGGCGAGGCCCCAAGAGGTAGAATCATCTTCTCCTCGCATGGATCGTGGAATCGTAGTTCGATTTTCGATTGGTACGCTCTAAGACCTAGTTCCTTTTTTTTGGTATAAATTCCAAATTTAAAATTATTAGTTGATTAAGTTGATTTTGAATAAATAGTTAATTAAAGGACTTTGAAATGTTAGGCAGAATATTGGATTTGTCATGTGGATTCCGAATATGCAATTAGAATTACAACCTGACCTCGATTAATAATTAAATCGGTCATTAGCGCATATTTTGTGTATAGACTTTTAAAATAGAAAATGTCCAGAATTCAGTTATCCTTGTATTGCCTAACTGACCTGTTACAAGGTAGCTAATAATTTAGAAATTACAACCCTGGACCTCGATAATAATTAAAATCGGTCATTAGCGCAATATATTTTGTGTATAGGCATATTTTGTGTATAGACTTTTAAAATAGAAAATGTCCAGAATTCAGTTATCCTTGTATTGCCTAACTGACCTGTTACAAGGTAGCTAATAATCAGAAACTACATAGAATTGTTTAGCTACTTAATTCTATATATGTGGAAACATAGTTAATAAACTAAGAATAGTTAATAAACTACGAAGTAATGCAAATTCGGTACATATACTTCTAAGCTAAAAAATCACAGAAATGGATGAAATAGCAATTAGCGTGACCTTAGAAAGACTAAGTCAAGTAATTAGATAATAGTTAATTAGTTTAACTAGAATTGATTACTGTTGTGAGTTAAAGTTGAGGAAGTTTTAGTTCTATATAAGTATAACCTTGCGCCTTAATACCTTCAAGTATAAATTATAAACCTAAGAACAAGCAACTACTATTCCTAATTAAAATACAATTTAAGCTCAAATATGGATGAGTTGGGCTATTCACTATAAAGGGAAAAAAAACTATTTGTGGTTTGTTTATTTTGATAATGTAATTATATAGCGTTTTGATAAACTAAGAATATGATGTTAGTTGGTATTAATTATGAATTGAGTAAATGTTTAGATAAAACTTTACGAAATATGAGTTCATTGGTTATTATAAATTATAGATGAGTTTAAATGTTTAGCATTGAATGAATAATGGTTATGGCGGACGGGATTAGTTATTGTTGAAATATCTGCCGATGTATGGGCTTCGGAGAATTAACTAATTGAATTGCTAGTTTTAAGCAGGTGGTTAATTCAATTATTAGGGAGAGTTCTGTGACAATTTCGGACAGAATCTAATCTAGATTAGTTTTACTTGTAAATAGGTTGTAGGATTTATTTAGGATAATCCTTTATTATTATTTAGGAGAATGCTTTATTTAATTCTTTTCTCTCCTTCTAATTTCATTTCATTAGAATCACTCTAGTTGGATCACTGATTCGACAAGTTAGAATCGAAACTTCAGTCTTTTCCCATCTAGTGTAGTAAATAATAATAGATAGTATTTACCATTTGCATCATACATAAATTCATTACTATACAAAGCTTTGTCTTTAATTAATTATTTATTATTTTCAAGTACCACCTATTATATTATAATATTATTTAATACTCTTATATTCATTTGAGTTGGTATATGAATGTCTATTTGCGCTTTTGCATGATAATTCATTTGAGTTGGTATATGAATGTCTATTTGCGCTTTTGCATGATAGTGTTTAATTATTTAATATGCTTGCATTTAATTGCATCGTTTGATTAGTTGTGCTGTGACATTTATGTGCCTTGTTTGCATGGAATTGGGATAAAGTGGGTCACAATGGGTTTGTGAGGGCGGTCTTCGATACCATTGGCCATGTATGGGGAGATCGACGCCCCTGTGTGCATATGATGATATGGGTTTATATGAAAAATCACAGGGTGGCCTCCTGTTGCTATGGAAAGATAAGAGAGTATAAAAAAAATGAGAGGGCTGGTCAAGTGAGGATTAGACCGGTCGGCCATGTATGGGGGATCGACTCCTTGGTGCACATGTCATGACAAGATGGGCCATGTGTGAGGATGGCTCATCGAGGGCGGTCGGCCATGTATGGGGGATCGACTCCTTGGTGCACATGTCATGACAAGATGGGCCATGTGTGAGGATGGCTCATCGAGGGTTTCGGTGACGCCAATGACTAATTTCCACTTGTTTGATTATTTGAAGGTGTAATTACTTGTGGTTGCTGATGTTGTGCCATATGCTTGACTGTCTTGTGTTCATTTTAGTACTTTAAGAATCATTTGTGTGAATGCTTGTATTATGCTATAATTACTATTTATTATTAAACTCACATTTCTTTTGTTTAACTTTTTCAGGAAGTAGATTCTTCTTTGTCTCGCCTAAAAGCTCTGCATCCTTCTCCGCAGAGCTAAAAAAGTATAACAGTCTGATTTTCTTTTAGTGTCGGTAATAGTGATTTATCGGTCTGTGAATAGTACCATCGGTCCGGGACTTGGTATTATTTTAGTCCAGAAAAATTACTATGCATATTAATATTTTATGTATATTTTTGAGCATGGTTTTGCATGATTTAGGCGGGTAGAAAATATTTCATTAAATAATTATTTGGAGAGTTTATGTATTTTAAATGAATTATTATTTTTCTAGTGTGGTATATTAGAAATAAATGAGGAATTATTTTAGTGGAGTTAATTAATTATTTGGTGGAGGTTAACATAATAAGTAAAGAGGAATTATTTGAGGAATATTTAGAGCCATTGGATGAGATTACTTTAGGATGTTGATCTTAGCCACACATTTGGCATTAAAATGCAGGAAGTAAAAAAATTGACTTTGTCCCTTAAATGTTAATCACACCTAAAGTCACACTTTCTCTTTTCTTTCTCTTCTCCTTCTCCAAACGCCATTTTCATCTTCTCCTCTTCCTTCATTTTCTTCTTTTTCTTACCTCCAAATTACCACCAAGCTACCTAATTAAACCATGGATAGTTTAAAAACTTTTAAAAAACTTCTTTAAGAATTAAGTAGTAGAAGGTGGAAAGTTGGTGATAAAAATTCAAAGAGAATTGAAGTTACCATTGAAAGCAAGGTAAGTTGTGGTTTTGAGTTTTGTGAATTAATAAGTAGGAAATTCATGGGTTTAGAAATATTTATGATGCATTAAATCATTGCTCCAATCTATTTCTTTTGTCCCAATTTTTGCTTTTAGTGTTGATTTCTCATACTTGAAGAGGTTGGAGAACCATCCTCAAAAGGTAAAGAGAAAGCCAAGAGTAATCTTTCCAAGCTTATTCAAGCTTGGTAATAAAGGTTTAGTGCAATTATATTCTTCTTTCCCCTTCACTTGGTTTAAGTTGTTTTTTAAATTTTAGGTTTTTGAATGGGTATTTTGGGAACTTTGTATGTTTCGGTTTAAATTTGATGGAATTTTATTATGTTCGATATGTTCTTAAGTGGGATTGGACATATTTTCGACCCCTTTATACTTCTCATCTGTTTCTGACTTCTTCATGAAGTTGTAAGCTCTATTTCTCAGCTTTTCCAAATACATATTTTTTATGTCTCATTCCAATACTTGTAGCTCAACTTTTATGATTTAAATTACCAAAACTGGTGTCTGGTTATTGGTGTTCTTACCTGTTATATCCAAAAGATTTGTCCATTTTGAACACTAAAATGACCAAAAATTAATGTCTTTCTGTTCTTTATAAAAGTTTGTAGGTATATCTCCTTAGTTTCCAACCCACCCTCTTGTGTCCAATTTTGGAGAACATAGCTCAACTTATAGGTTGAAACACCCAAAAAACTGACTCTGTATCTGTCGGGCCACCTGCATCACTGAACGAGTGCCCATTTTGACTACTATAATGACAAGATGAGGTTTTGAGTTCTTCATAAAAGTTTGTTCCCTGTTCTTGAGACTTCTTCGCGTTTTGGATTGGTGTTAATTGAGGTTTGGTAAGTAGGAATGCAATAAACATTGGAACTTGGTTCTGCTGGAATCAGGTTTTGATCCGTGGTCTGTGTTCCTAGCTTTTGTTGCTATCTACCGATTGATCTGTATGGTCCCCTTCATAAATTGTTAGCATTTTTTCTAGCCTTATAATGAATTCTTAATTTCATTCAATTTGGAATCCATAACTTCAAAGTTATGTTTTAAAAACCCAGAAAAGGGTCTCAAAGTTTTATGAAATGTCGAAATTTCTTGATTATGTACTTTAGACTTAATTAAAAGGAGATTACTATCTTAAAAAGAAATGTTGGTAATTTTTTGTACTTGTAAGTTTGAGAAATTTGGGAAATGATGGGTTATGAAGTAATGAGTGTTTTGATTAAGAATATTTAAGTAATGGTGAACCCCTCCCCAAATATCAAGCATACCAAATGCATGTGACTTAAGGAAGAAATGGCACGTGATGTGTGAGTCGCCACCTTGTTATTTTTAGGGCAAACTAGAAAAAAACCCTAAGTGACTCCAATTTTATGTAACCTAATTACTAGATTAATTATCCCAATGTTTAAGGCATGGGTCTACGAACCCGAGGGTGGATCCCGAGGGAACTATGTCATGCTTGAAATAAACTAACCAAAACAATGGAATGCTTTGCAGGGTAAATGATGCAATTTGACAATGAAAAAATGTTTAATGTGATTTGACTTGCCGCTCGGGGTTTAGATCCGAAACGTGCCTTACGTACTTCCATTTGAATGGGAAGATCAAAGTCAACGTGATAGTTCGATAGGCCTTCTTTGAAGGGGCTTTGAATGGGTATGGCTTTATGCCATGAGTGTGTTATGCTTTTGGCATTTTTGTTTAGGCTTTTTGCAAAGATTGATTGATTTGATTAGGCATTTTGTTTGCCAAAAAGTGTTGATTGGGCAATTTATTGCCAAAATTGATGTTTGGGCTCATTCTTGCCAAAAGATGTTTTGTTGGGCGATTTTTGTCGCCAAAAAATTAGATGCTGGGCTTATTCTTTCCAAAAGTGCTTATTTGAAGGCTTAGCCAAAAGATTGATTTTAGGCAATTTGTTCCGAAAATTGATTATTGGGCGTTTTGTTCGCCAAAATGAATTAAGCTTTTAGGCCAAAAAATAATGATTTAGGGCCAATTGTTTGCCGAAGGTTGATTAGTTTTTAGGCGTTTTGTCGCCAAAAAGCTTGATTTTAAGGCTTTTAGCCACAAGATTTGATTAATTTGAAGGCTTTTAGCCAAAATTGAGTTGATTTAAGGCAATTTATTGCCAAAAGTGATGATTGGGACGATTGTCGCCAAAATTGATTGACTTAAGGCAATTTATTGCCAAAGCAATTGTTTGAAGGCCTTTTAGCCAAAAATGTGATTTAAGCGATTTGTCGCTAAAAAGTGGTTAATCTAATTTATAGGCCAATTTGTTTGCCAAAAATTGATTGAAACCGTGGCGGGCAATTTGTTGCCAAAATTGTGGTTGATTTAATTGTAGGCATTGTTTCCAAAACGTGACTAATTTAATGCCTTTTTAGAGCCACAATTATTGATTAATTGGACTTAAGCCGGGACTGTTCGAAATAAAAGGCATTATACCAAGCTATTGAATTAACTAGGGTATTTTAAGCCAATATTTTCGGAATTATAAACTTAATGCCATCGATTATTTGATTAACCGGGGCATTTAGCATTAATCATATTTTAATTGAGGCAATTTACTTGCCTATATGACGCGTTATATGAATGCATTTATGCAGTTGTAGGAATTATTTAGGAAGTTAGAAAAGAAGCATGCCATGAAGTGTTAAAATTAAATAGGAGTAGATTAAACTACGTACCTGATCTTAATAACGTCGACCGCTTCTTAACCTCCAGGTTAAGCTCCTCGTTAAGGGAATAATTAATCTTAATTTTAAGTTGAACCAAGATCACAACAATTAAATAAAACTAAAATAAAATCAAGAGAAGCAGTAAAGAATCGCAAAGAAGCGTAGGGGAGAAGGAGCGTCCGTCAACACAGACTGAGTTGAGAAAACAGAAGGTCCGGGGACTGCTTTTGATAGGCAATTTCGGACTGTTTCGGCGGCTGGGCCGCCGGCTCGGCCAGGCAGTATTCGGCGCTTCGGGCCGCTGAACCTCTCGGCGGCCGGGCCGCACGGAGGCTCGGCGGCTCGACCGCCGGGTCTCGCGGCTGGGTCGCCGGAGGCGCTCGCGGCGGGCCCAGAGCTCGACGGTCGGACTGCCGGTGGCCGGCGGCTGGGCCGCCGAGAGCTCAGCGGACTCGGCCGCAGAAGCGCAGGCGGCTTGGGCTCGCCGGAACCTTACGGCGACGGCGGCCGGAAGCCGCTTGTCGCCGGCGGCTACCGCCGCCGTTGAAGGGCTTGCTGCTGCCACCGCCGGCGGCCGGTGGACAACTTTCTAGATTTTACGGTTTCCGGAGGCTTTTTTTGGAAGTTCGGGACCTCCAAAAAAATATTCCAGGGGACCAGGTTCCGCGATCCTTCGTAACGTCCCGGACGTTTTAAGTACCATATTGGCATTACTCCGGTAAATTTCCAAAATCTGGGCCTGCCGGTTCGTTGGACTGTTTGCAGTCCGGGGAAAACTGGCTTTTCAAGCCTCAAAATTGAGTATCACAGTTGCCCCCCACTGGCTATCATAAAAATGATTTATGAGAGCCAGTGGCTGTCTGAAGGAGCAAATTTTGATGATTGGGCAGAGTAGGAAACCCTTGCCGTTGGTTTTTTTCCTTTGAATATGAAAGTGATTTCAAATGCATGGATTTATGTTTTGCAACTTAAAGATGTTTTTGCCTCTTTGAGGACTAAAAGACAATTATTGCCTCTTAGAAGGGACTTAAAAAAGAGAATTTGCCTTCTAATGAGGGCTTATGACAACAGTATGTTTTGCCTCTTAATGAGGGCTTGAAAAGAGAATTTTGCCTCTTAGGAGACTTTGGAAAAGAATGTTTTTGGCCTCTTTGAGGGTTTGAAAAGATTGTTTGCCTCTTAATGAGGCTTTAAAAGAAAAGATTTTTGCCTCTCAGAGGGCTTAAAAGAAATTACTTGCCTCTTAATGAGGGCTTGGAAAGATGTTTTGCCTTCTTAATGAGGCTTTGAAAAGAAGGATTTTGCCTCTTAGAGGACTTGGAAAGATGTTTTCGCCTCTTTGGTTGAAGGGGGGGGCCTGCGGGGGGGGGGGGTTGGGGTGGGGAAAAAAGGATGGGGTTTTTTTTTTTGCCTTTTTTGTTTTTTCTTTAATGAGGGCTTGGAAAAGAGATTTTGCCTCTCAGAGGGCTTGAAAAGAGATTTTGCCTTTAGAGGGCTATGACAAAAGAGATTTTGTTTAACTTTTGTTTATCTTCATTGTGAACCAAGGGCCCACCTAAAGTCGAAAATATGGTTGGTATTTGGTTAGGGTTTCACCCTAGGTTTTATGTAAAAAGGTTAACCATTAACCGGGTTCTACCCCTGGGTTTTGACGCATGTTGGGTTTTCACCTGCCGTGGTGCATGTTTCTTCTTTTTTTCAAAACTTGCCCCCTGAATCCGACTTGGAGGATTTTTGCCCCCTGCTTGAGAGAATTGATGCCCTTATTAGCTTGAAAATAGAATTTCTTCTTACAATTGAAAGACTAAAAAAATTACCGTGATTCTTCTGTTGATGGAAGAATGGGTGAGGTTCTTAATCACTTCTTGCCCCTAGAAATTGTGCTGACCATGGAATCTTCGAAAAACATTAGTGTTTGCACTTTGTCCAATCCGATTGAGGCCCAATAAAAGAGAACAAAGCCACTTACATGACTCGAGGAAAGACGGACAATCAGGCGCCGATGACATCACTCGTCTGAAAGCCCGATCGAAGAAACGATGGTCCGTACGTGGGAAGACGAGTATTAAAGAATTACCTCTCAACCGATTATGTTTTGACATTTTTAAGGGTTGTTTTGGAAACCCCGGGGATTGAGATTGACATTTTTCCTCTCTCCTTTTTTTCTCGAGGATGACTCAAAGAGTAACGCTTTTCAAAATGAACTTTTGAGAATGACTCGATTTTTTTGATGACTGTTGCTGAATGACCACTGGTGATGGAGACTTGATTTTAGAGACTCAAATTTTTCTTGCTAGTTTGATATTTTTACTCGAAGGAAGTCAAAAAGTGAAAATTCCATGAGAAAAAATAAAAATTTAAATATAACTCCCAAGGAGAACCTTTGAAAAAGGTAATTTTTTTTCTTTTAAGGAAGACAATACTTTGCTGTTTATCCTATAAAAATGGACTCTCTAAAAAGAATCATGAAAAGCACTTTCTTTTTTTTTTTTTTTATGTTTACCTTAACTTTTGACCTAGTAGCCGCGTCCTTTCGGGTTTTCGACCTCTAGCAGGCTCTTTGCCCTAACTTTTGCCTAGGACCGGCCCTTTCGGGTTTTCAGCCCTAGCGGGCTCAATTCTTGCCTGAAGCCGCCCTTTTCGGGTTTTTCAACTCCAGGCTTTTCTCTTTTTTTTATTTTTCTTTAGTTTTTTTTTATGTGGCAAAGAGAAAATGTTATTTATGAGCAAAACTTATGTTGTGACGTGCCTTTGCGGCTGCCTACGTATCTCCAAAACTCTTTCGGGGGATGGGGAGAATCAGGTCTTTTCGTATTCCTTCCGGATCGCGAACTTCGTGGCTCGGTGGTGCGGAATTCATTTCCATCTTGATGTTAGTGCGGAATTCCTCCTTCTTGGTTTCGGAATTGTTTTCCGACTTGCTGTTGAGCAAAGTTCAATTTCGACTTAATGCTTTGAATTGTGGAATCATTTTCGATCTTTGATTTCTTCGGGATTCCTTTCCCGGCTTTGATGTCCTTAGTTGGGATTCCTTTCCCGACTGGATGTCCTTTGCGGATTCTTTCCCGACTTGATGTTTGATGCAGAATTCATTTCTGGCTTGATTATCTTCGCTGGGATTCCTTCTCGGCTTTTGATGTCTATTGCGAGATTCAATTCCCAACTGGGATGTCTTTGTGGGATTCTTTCCGACTGGATGTTGATGCAGAATTTTCTTCTGGGCTTGATTTCTTCGCGGGATTCCTTCCGGCTTGATGTTCTGTGCAGGATTCCTTCCCGACTTGATGTTCGATGCAGAATTTTCATTTTTTGACTTGATTTCTTCGCGGGGATTCCTTTCCCGGCTTCGATGTTTGCGGGGACCTTCTCAGCTTGATGTCTTTGCTGGGATTCCCTTCCCGACTTGATTCTTACGGATTCATTTCCCGATTTTTATGATGAATTGAATCAACTTATTAACTCAAGCTTGTATTTGATAAGTGATGACTCTAGGTGAAATTCTGACTTTGTTTGTGTAGCGGTTTTTACCACTGGTTGACTGAAATATGACTGTATCTCATCACAAAGAGTTTGAATACCCACATTTGGGTGGTTAACTTGAGTGGGTGAGTTGTTGAAGAAGCTTTTATTGCTTTGAGTTTGTTGGCTTCGCCATGTTTAAATTCTTGAGGTTAATTGATTCCTTTTCTTGAACTTTATCTTCCTCTGAATTTTGAAAACCTTATTTCTCAATGGTTCTCCTCTCCATAAGGAATTTTGAGGAGACTCTTCCTTTCCTTGTTTGACGAAATGATCCCTTGTTTTATAAGGACACTTGTACTCGTTGCCATTGCTTGGCGCTTGATTTTCAAGGTGTTTGCTGTCATTCCCAATTTGTTGGGAATGACTGCTTCTCTTAACTTGGCTTTTTCAAACATGTGAAGCAGCCACTTTGGTCTTTGTCCTTATGGCTGAAATTTGATTTTGCATCTACCCTTGAGGGCTTGAATTTATGGAGAACTTGCAGTTTGACCGTTGTGGTTAACATAGGCGTGCTATTGCGTTCACTCTTCTTTCGTGCTTCTCTGCTAGACTCATCAGTCCTTAATTTTCTTTCTTTTGTGCAGAAGTTCCTTCTCACCCCATTTTTTCTTTTGCCTTATTTGCTCTTTTTGACCAGGGGTGTCCCCTTTGTCCGTTTTTCCTTTTTGTCTTGCTTAGAAGCAGCCCTCTCCATTAAAGAATTCGAGGCAATCTTGATTTGAGATGACTTTGAGTAGTGTATGGATAAGCATTGCGAACTTTCGTTGCAGACCCAACCCAATTCATAACTTCTCTACCTGTCGCATTTAAGCTCAAAACTCAGACACCTTCTCTTGTCGGTCCCAACTCGCATTCTTCCATTCACTGGGTTTTCACGAGAACATTTTGGCCTAACCCCTTCAATCGGCTTTGCCCAGGTACTCGCTTTTGAAGTCTTGCCAGTACCTTTGCTGGATCCCTTTCCATGATTACCCTTCGAAACTTCCCCTTTGATGTGACTTCTTTAGGATGCCCCCAGCTTTAATTGATGCAGAGGCAAAATGAAAAGGATGGAATGGCATTTTTCTTTTATGCCAATTTTTTATATATCCTTTTTTTTGTCTCATTTTTTATTTCAATTTTTTTTTATTATTTTTTTTTCGATTTTTTTATTTTTATTTTTTATTGTGCTTTCACAGCAAAGGATAGGGAAAGGTATAAAACATGATCGGAGCGTAAAATGATCCCTTTTATTATTTTGATAAGACAAAATTTGTGTACAAAAGACACTTAGATTTACAAATTTTGGAATTGAATGAAACTATGAATGGGAAATGAAAATTAAAAAGAAAAAACTGACCCTAAAAGATAGACTCTAGGATGTGGACTGTTGATGGACAGGGATTGGATTGGACTGTAGTGACTTTCGTTCTTCTCGATGCTAAATCGATCAGAACAGGTGTGTTTAGTCTTGAAACAAATTTTCTTTGTTCTTTTGGAGGCTTGATCTCAACCTTCTCAGGCACAAACTTTCATTTATTTCTAAAAAAAAATGTTTTTCGACAAGGACTCGAATGACTCTTGTTTCAGCAAAAAATTTTTTTGTTAAATCCATGGTTAGGCGAGGGATTGGGTTTGATGTTTCAGCTTGCTCTTGGGGAGATGATGGACCCATTCTGTCAACCAAGTCTTGTAGACGTTTTTCAAAGTCCAGCATTGATTCGGTCTTATGGCCCATGTCCTTTGATGGTATTCCACAGTATTCATTGGCTTTGAAATTCCGAGGCAAGGGGTTGGTAATGGCCTTGCTTCTAAGTGGCTTCAGTAAATTGGCTTTCACTGCTTCTCGGAAACACCAAAAGGATCGGCATCCGAGATTAGATATTGCTCCTTGGCTGGCCTGTCTTTCCCAAAATAAATTCCCACACGTAAAGGATTTCGTGGGGATTTATACTGGCTATTTCATTTGTCTCACTGGACCCAGCATGATATCTGCTTCTTGTTATGAGTCTTCTTTGAGTTGACCCAACTTGAATCAATCTTCCACCTTAGTTGTCGTTGCAATGAGCGTTGAACAGTAGGCAAGTACTGGTTGAAGCTGTGACGGTAGACAGGCAGTAAATTTCTTGCATTATTATGTCAACTTGTTCCTGTTCAGAGGAAAACTGCAAAACCAACCGGCTCGGTTGATCATTTGAGCAAGCTTTGGCTCTCCACCTCGAAAGGAACGAGAGAACGGGCTCGTTGTTCTTTTGTTTAGTGGGTTTCCAGCTCCCTTTCGTGGTAACCAAATCCACTTCGATCATTATAATGGTACTGCGTATGGAAAGGCATTGCATATGTCCTCCAATTCTTCATATTTGGAACGATCCAAGCTTACAAACCATCTTAATGTCTAGCACCAGTCAAAAGATTGCCTGAAACAACTGAGCAAGGAGCTCCACTGTTCAGGCCAAACGGGTTGAGGGCCCCGCACTACATTTTCACGGTGGGTTTTGGGACCAAAGTGGATTCCATCAAACTTATCCATGTGGGCATCTTGAAATTTTGTAGGTAGTCTTGCTTCGGGGGGAACAAGGACAAGGAGTCCATGTCCACCAATTCCTTGTGTGTCTTAAGGCTGACCTGACCTTTACCAGCAATTCCAATTTTTTCTTCCTTATTTTCTGAGCTTCCCAGCTCAGACAGTGTTCTGGAGGCATGTCATCCAGGTTAAGAGCAGGGGTGTTGTTGGTCAGCAGCAGGTCCCTGATTAGAGGCGGCAGGATCCACTCCCTTCCAGCGGAAGCTCCATTACCCAAATTCAGCTTATCAGGCGTCTTTTTGGGCAGCCAATGCCTCACTTCATTCTGGCCTCCAGTTGGTTCAATAGGTTTTGGATTCTCAGAGATGATGCCATGTGCAGGTGGGCTGTGGACTTGGGGTGAGAGTGCTCAGTGGTGTTTCGGGGTACTGGCGGTCTTTGGGAGGAGTACTTGTGAAAGGGAACATAAGTTCCAAAACGATTAGACTATTCCTATAAGAAGGTGTTTTTATAGCGTATGTGAGATAGTGTAAAGGTAGGGTAAGGGTCTGGACACCCTCGGACTTTTTTCGAAAGGGCCCTTTAGTTCTCAAAAAAAAAATTTTTGGGCCTTTAGGCGCAAAATTGGTGAATTTTTGGGCCTCTGTGGCCAAAATTTGGAAATTTTTGGGCCTTAGGGCCAAAACTTGGAACCTTTGCGGCCCTTCATGGCCAAAAATTTGGAAATCTTTGGCCTCATGTCCTCAGCGTCGAATCAAGAACGTGCCCGAATTGCGAAAATTTTTTAGGCCTCTGTGGCCGAAATTGTGCTGCATTTTTGGTGCCTTTGGGCCAAAAATGATGAATTTTTTGGGCCTTTGGGGCCAAAACGTGAATTTTTTACGGGCCTTTGTGGCCTCAAGATGTGAATTTTTGCGGCCTTAGGGCCAAGCTGGGAATATTTTGGGCCTGAGTGGCCAAATTTAGAAAATTTTCGGGGCCCCTTTATGGGCCCAAAATGGGAATTTTTGGGCCCTCGGGGCCAAAATTTTGAAAATTTTTGCGGGCCTTAGGGGGCCAAAAAATGTGAATTTTGGCCTCTGTGATTCTCTTCTCTTTT
>NW_023591781.1:2323146-2337400 GCF_014843425.1 Jatropha curcas
TGTTCCGTGAGAAACAAAGCCAAAGGTAGTGCTCAAGGGTACAATCGCAAGAGGAAGGCATCGATTTTGATGAAACCTTGCACATGGTTGCTTAGACTTAGAAGCCAATTCTAGAATGCTTTGATACATTTTTAGTATGTTTTTAAAACACTTTCATTTATATCAAAATGGATGTAAAAAGTGCTTTTCTAAATTGAAGAAGTGTATGCCAGAATAACCACCCGGTTTTGAGTATATGATAAACTCAAATCATGTTACAAACTTACTAAAGCCTCTTTATGGTTTTGAAACAAGTCCTAGAGCTTTGGTATGACAGATAAGAAAGTTTTTTTATTAGAAAAATTGTTTTTCTAAGAAGAGGTTGAATACAAAGCCACTATTTATTACAAAATAAAAGACATATGATATTCTTAGTTGTGCAAATCTATTGTTCGAATTGACATATCTTTGGTCCTACTAATGACCTTCTTTGTAAGGAATTTTTCTAAGATGTATGCAGGTGAGTTTGAACTGGCATGATGGGAGAGTTAAACTTCTTCCTCTGGACTTCAATCATAGCAATGTGAAATGGGACTTTCATTACCAAGGAAATATACTAAGAAATTCATTGAAACGATTCAAAATGGAAATGCCAAGGTTATGTTAGATACACCAATGAAGGTCCATCCTCTAAATTAGAAAAAAGTATTTGAATAAAAAGTAAGGATGTGGACAATCAAAATTCTTTGAAGATATGATTGGCTCTTACTATATCTAGACTGTAGCAGACCTCTTGACATTCACTTTAGTGTTGTCTATGTGGCTAGATTTGCGAACTCATGTCCCAACAGAATCTCATTTTATTGCTGTAAAAAGAATTTCTAGATATCTTTATGGAACTTCGTTAATCATAGGTCTTGTGCTAATTGCTAAGTGATACATATTGATGCTTGTTGGATATATGATTTTGGATTTGCAGAAGCAGAATAGATATAGAAAAAGCACGTCTGGAACGTGACAGTTTTCTCCAGGTAGCCACCCTTATATCATGGATTTAGCAAAAACGGACATCAGTTGCTCTTTCTACTACAGAAGCAGAATAATATTACTGCTGAAGCTGTGTATGCACAGTTTATGGATCAGACAACAAATTGGCCAGACTATGGTCTGAAATTAGAAATCAGTGCCAGATTTAAATGTGAAACATAAGCGCCATCAACTTACTAGAATGCCAGTCTCAACATTCTAGAACCAGGCATATAGAACTCAGACATCACTTTAATACGTTGATCACGTTTCAAAAAGGTTGGATGTAGTGATTTGAGTTCATTCCACAGAAATAGCCAATAGCAGATATTCTTACTTAACCTTTGAATGAAAGCCAATTCTGGCTTAAATTAGAAGAGAAACTCGAGATATTGTTAGTTCTTAAACTCTTATATTAGATTCTGTTACAGTATATTCTAAATTGCTTTCGTATATTAGAGTGAAAGACCTGTTCTATGTTTATATTTTTTTTATTCTGCGGTTGATTCTGAAAAAAATGCTGTTTTTTGTTCTAAAAGAAATGCATATTGCTCTGATGTTGACTTTCTAATGTCATTATCAGGTAATTCTATTTTCAGAAAAAAATATTCAAAAACAATCCGATTTTTTACTGTGTTGACACTGTTTTATTCTGTTACCTGTATATTTAGTTTTGGCAGTATTATTTTTTTTAATTCTTGAGTCGGGTATTGAATTTTCCTAACAACTGTTTTTATTTCTTTTATTTTTGTCTTGTTACAGTTCATCTTTAAGTGTTCTCTCTTTCCTAAAGATTATATCTTCTCAACTTAATCGTTTTTTGCTTCTCTAATTAAACTGCTTGTCATCTCTTTTTATCCCCTTCGTGCCAAGAAACCCTAAAACGCTTTTTTCTTTCAAAACCCTAACATGGAAGATCAAGTTCCAACCTCTTTCCTCCTACAGATCCCTGACAGAATAAGAACTCAATTTCAAGAGGCATCAAAGAAGTTTATGAACAAAAGGAAGTCGAAATAGAAGAGAAATCTATTAAGCAATCAAAGAAAGAAAAAGTGAAACAGAAAAAATCAAAAGGAAACAGATCGTTGGTTCTCCAGGCAAAGGTAAACTGTTCTTTCTCCATATTCTCTTATGCGCTCTTATGTGAATAAAAACTGGAAGTTCTTTGGAAAGCGATTGATTCAACTTTAGGGAACTTTTTGAGTACCAAGGATGGATGGACTTTATCTTTTTGAACAGACTGTGTTATGAGAATGTGGTGAGAGTTTATGGTTCTCTTAAAAAACTAGTGGTGTTCGAATCAATGTTCTGTAAAATTGAGGAAGAAAGTAAAGAGTTTTCTTAGAGTAGTATTTTCAAATACCAAACATTGGGTCATAGGGTTAACAAAAAGAATAATTATTTCTAGGAGTAAAACGATCAAAAGGAAGAACTTTGTAAAGAAAATGTAAAGAAAGGTTCTGCGGAAAAATAGAGTCTTTATTGAGTGTTCAAATACTTGACTGACAGTAGAAATGGTTGTATAAATCTGATTGTGCCACTACATTTACCCAAAGAGTGCTATTGCTCACGAGTTATTTTAACCAGTAAAATGTGCCATAATGTGGCACATCACTAAAGAAAACCCCTTCAATCTATGTCACCACTATCTTAAAATGCAAAACAAGCCCCTAAGAATCACCCCTTATGCATGGTACATTACCCTAGTGTTTGAGTTTTTGAAAGTGAATTTAGGTGATAGTGAAGAGTCATAGTGTTTCAAAGCTAGAACCAGTGGGTCTTTTGAAACTGAAAGATGAAGAAGGAGATGTAGGAGAAAAGAAAAAAGAAATTGAAGAAAAGAAAGAAAAGAAGAAGCTGAGAAAAAAAAAGAAGAGAAGAAAAGGAAAAGTAAGTTAGAGGAACAGAGAAGAAAGAAAAGGAAAAGAAATTGGAAGAGAAGAGAAGGAAGAAACAGAGGAGAAAGCAGACAGTGCTGACGATTGACTGGACAGGATCTGAAAGGGAAAATTAGACGAAGAAAAGAAAAGGTTGGAAAGTTAAACTGAGAGAAAAGAATTCTAAAAAAAATTGAGAAAGAAGAGACATTAATATTGAGGATGCAGTGATGCTGAACAGGAAAAATTGGGAAAGTTAAGTGAAGAAGTAAAGAGAAATGAGGTTAGACTGAGAAGAACTACTAAACTTTTTATGTCAGCTACAAAAGAGTAGAGAAGCTTGCCTGGCAAAATGGAAAAAAAGCATTATAGGAAGAACACAATTAAGGAGCTTGATAAGGCAATAAAACAAAAGCAAAAGCTGTGATTGGATAATCTATCCCTCATTGAAGTCCTTAGAAGAATAAAAATATAATGAGAGAAGGCTAACTACTCTGAAGTCAAAGGAAACACCCTACACTCCTACCTTAGAAAAGCCAAAGAGTGTAAAGCACACTGCTGGTTAAACACAAAGTTCATGGAAGGAAGCCTCCTCTGCATAAAACTCAAGAAGATTCTAAGAGACTAAAATTGACTCCAAAACCTCTTCCGATTTCTTTTACTTGAATCTATCTATGTTTTAAAACAATTTTTCTTTTTTTTTTTTGTAGGTTGTGTGTTTGAATTCTATTAAAATTTTTTTTTGTTATGTTATTTGCTTGTTGCTCTTAGTTTTACTTAACCTTTATATTTGACAAAAAGGGGTGAAGAAACAGACCAATTCTAATGATTAAGCACTTATCTCAAACTGCTAGTATGTGTTAATTTTAGTACTTTATATCTAAATGCTTATCATGTTCTAAATCGTTTATTTTTGTATTTACAGAAAATAGGTAAAATATGGCTATATGTTTTATAATGATAATCTGATTAGTTAGATTTTATAGAAACTTATTTTATCTACTTCCTAACGTATGCTCTGCACGTTAAACTTGATGACTTATGTTTCTATTTCTAATGTTCCAATATCTATTCTTATCTTGGTTGCTTTTATCAATACTGATTTATTAGAACATTAGAATATTTTTTTTTTAAAATTCTAGTTGTTATGTTCTAAAATTGTTTCTAACAACTATTTTATAGTTCTAAATCCCCATAGATGTTATACTGCACTTACTCAGGGGACGAGCTTTATATAATGTTCTAAACTTGCATTATGATAGAATATGTTATTGTTTAGAACTTATATTTTATTGACATGCTAAATTTAGGAGCACATGTTTTATGTATTGATAAATTTATTGGTTTTGTCATCATCAAAAGGGGGAGATGTTGGTCAAGGGTCAATTTGTTATCCTCGAGATTTTGATGATTAAAACAAAATGAATAAATTTAAATATATATTATTTGTGCTAAAATCATTGGTTATGCAAATCTAACTACTGGAAAATTAAATAAACAAGGAAAAAATCCTACAAATCAAGATAAACAAAGATTATAAAAGACCATTGAAATCTTTACTGCGTTAGCTTTTTAGGTTTATTCTAGATAGAGAGAATGGTTCGATTTATTAAGTACAAATTAATTTCTTCTCTCTTTATCAAAAAGAATTTGCAAAAATATTTCTTTAAAAATTTGAAAGCTTTTCGTTCCTTAATTCTTTGACCTAAAAATGAAAGAGATTACTGTCTCAATCATTTTGGTAACAAATCTCTTAGAAAAAAGCTTTTCTTATTTTCGAAAATTATTTTCATAAAGATATTAAAGATTATTCACCTTACCTAAAATTAAAGAACTTTGTTCTCAATCAATTTTTGGTAAGTAGAATAAATGAATAAGATTATTTATGGCTCTTTATTTTTCGGAAACAAATTTTTAAGGAAACCCAAAATCTTGTCTCCTCTATTTACTTACCTAACATTGAGAGATTTTGTTCTTAATCATTTTTGGTAAATGAATATTTCGAAAAAAGGATTTTTCAAATTCTATATTTTCGAACTCTTTTTTTTAAAGGAAAGTTTTGATATTTCGTCTTTATTCGTCTTAATAAAAAGAAAGAATATAAACTCCAAGAAAGATTCTGGCTAACAAAGATCGCATGTATCTTCTAAAAATGGAAAAGTCAATATTTCTGATTTGAAAAAGAGATTTTACTTTGCTGGAATATTGGGATTCTCATCCCTCTCTATAAAATCGTCTTCTCTTTAAGATGGTTTTTGTTTAAGAAGTATATACGTCCAATTTGATCAAATCTTTTATCTCTCAAAACTTTCTCTCAACCCCCTTATTTCTTTTCATCTTATTAATTCAATGTTATCTTAAAAGAGGAAGAACTTTTAAACAACTTTCTTTTGAAAAATAGTTCTGATCTTTAAAATGGTTTTTCTAATCTTATTATACTGTTTTCCTGTTGGCTTATATTTGCATTTCTGTCTGTTCTACTTCAGATTCTGTAATCTTTTGTAGACTATTTTATTTGATAACATTTGTGTAATAGCTTAGGTGAAAAGCTATTGTTCGAAATAGGTTATGCAACGACCTCATCCGTGTGAGAGATTATAATATCTTGATTTGAGTTTCTGTACTTTGCCAAAAATCAGAAAAAGGGTTTGAGAGTTAAACCAGAATCTTAGAAAATCTTAGTAGGAACAAAGGGTAGATCTAAGGAGTGATCTCATTGCCCTTGTACTATTGGTTTGTTTTTACCCTTGAAAAGGGGGATAACATTAGTTGAGGACTCAAGATGAGTCTTGGGGAGTGGATGTAGGCCGAGTTAGGCCGAACCACTATAAATCACTGTGTTATCTTTTTATTTTTTGAAGTTGTACTTTTGAATACTATTTTACTCACACTTCTATTTACATTTTAGAAATGCTGAAGTGTTAATGTTTTAATGTTCTTAAAACTGGAATAAGCTTTATCTATTACTGAGGTTTTAGAACTCTAGACTTTGCATAGTGAAAATACCAGTTTCTAATGTTCTTTTATTTTCCACTATATTTTCACTATTTGGGTCTCTAATCAGTTTTTCTAATCTTGATTCAAAGCATTTGTGAAGTAGTTCAGAAATTCAATAACTGTCTCTTCACATAGGCTTGTGTTATTTTATGAGGGAAAGTTTGAACCCGTAATAGCTTTTCAATCATAAAGAAGTTTTTGAAATGAATAAACATTGTGCAGCAATTCTAATTGATAGCTGCACTTCTGCAAAGTCTTTCTATTCTCTGAATAGAGCATTGTGAAAAGTTTCTAATGCACAATGAACTTTCTCTCACTAGTGCATCATTTTTCCGCATGCAACAAGATTTTTAAGTTTGATGGATTTTGTTTTGCACGCCCCCGAGCGATCGAAAAAACGTTTCAATTTTTTTGTTGGGATGAAAGAGAGATTTTTATTAAGAACAGCGGTTGATAAAACCGTTTTGGATACGATGTCAATAATCGGTCTTATAAAATATTTTGAGTCGCCACACCATTTCTTTTTTCACAGCAATGTGACACGTTTTCCATTTTATTGTGTATAAAATGACTTCATTTAAGCCCAAACTTCATTTTAAGGGCCAAAATTATTAGAAAACTGGTTCAGGCGCACCAAGGCGATTCTTTTGGGTAAGGGAATTGGGAACGCCGGGGCCATTGGGACCATGCCCGGAAAACCGGTATCTTTTAACCTAACAATTTCTAGTTTATTTAGTTAGAAAAAGCCAAATTATTTATTTGCTTGAACACCAACCCGAATGGCAATCGACACGAGTTCCTATGTGAGAAAATTAAATAATCGTCCCATTTAAGTCAATTCAAAATTCGAATCATCGCAACCCATAACTCAATTTTACTTCATCCACACAAAACAGTAATTAAATAAATAACATAAAAGACCACTCTTACCGTGATGGTTGAAGGCGAGGCCACGAAACCAACACCTAAAATACATTCTACCCATTTAGAAATCTTAACCCGAAGCCAAAAACCCAAAAAATTCATTGCATAATGTATTTTAATATTTCTGAACTGTAATTAAATCGCAATCTGCCATGAATTTGATTGTCTTTGAACTTAATTAAAAAGAATTAAAATTTTTTTTATTTGTTACGAAAACTATATATCTAAAAAGGAACCAAAAAATCGTTCTGGACCCTAGAAACAGCGCGTCACGCATCTGTTCTATGGGAGAACAGCTTGCGTGACGACCCAATAAGCTGCGTGACGCAGCCGTTTTCATAATTTGGGAGATTGTCAATAGGTCAAAACATAATCTTAATCCATAATTAAAAAATATATATTAAAAAAAACGAATAAAAGCAAAATTGCGAATATGAACAGTTCTGTCACGGCACCCAAAAGCTGCATGACGCAACTATTCTGGGGTAAAGAACATGCTTTGGAACATGAACAGTTCAGTCACGCACGGCCAATCCGTTTCGGAATCTACTGGCCGCCATGACGCAACTGCTCCGGTCCGTGCTTATTTTTCAAACAAGCTTTTTCAAACAACTTATTTACATCATTCTTTTATTTAAACATGCTTTTAATAAGATCCAAAAACAACCCAGAATGAGCAGAATACCGTTTAACTAAGATTGGTTATCAAAATAATAACAAAATTAATAATAATGAATAAAGATACAAAGAAAGATTTAAGATAGTTACCTAACCCTTAGACTGAGGATTGTAGACAGCGTGAACGCATTAAAGAGTGAAGGTTAAGCAGTCCAGAAGCTTTGTTCACAAGAATTTAATGCTCACCCCTTTTTCTCTCTTAATTTCTCTTCTTTTTGTGATTTTCGTTTTAATTTAATTAATCTCTAATGGCTGTTTTTCTTCAAGGGAACTCAGAAGAACTCAGTTTCTCTTCTTTTTGTGATTTTCGTTTTAACTTAATTAATCTCTAATGGCTGTTTTTCTTCAAGGGAACTCAGAAGAGTTTCTGCAGAAAAACCTAGCCACAAGTGTGTGTTTTTACACCCTAAAATTCTTGTCCCGTTTAAGAGATAACACGATGTATTTATAGAGGTAAGGCAATAGGGGATAGCAGCATCACGCAGCTGACGGCTGCATGACGAACCTGATAGCTGCGTGACGGAGCCGATAGCTGCGTGACGCAGCTCACTTTCTGGACCGTTGCCACATACTCAAATAGAATGAAAAACCGTTATGTCTGCATTCACGGTGATGTCATCTAGATTGTAACTGCGTGACGCAGCCGACAGTGCCGTCACACACCTACTAGATGCGTGACGCAGCTGTTATGCAATTCAGACACATTTAAATTGATCTAAATTAAATCCTTGGCTTAAAAGACTTCCGGATAGCCATAACCCTTCATTCTGCGTCCTCGTATCATCATTGGGTCAGGTGGGGGCATAAAGACACGTGTCAACAGATTTTAAAATAAAATTTTTATTTTTAAAAAATCCAATTCAACCCCCTCTTAGGTTGTGCCATACATATTTGGGACCTACACTAAGGTGGTGAATCATTGATCTTTGAACAAAAAACCCTTAAGGATCCCCTAGAAATCCCAAAAACACATCTTCTGAGTATCAATCTCAGATTATTGGATTAAAAACCTAGCATTTAGGTCTCTTCATCCATCTTTTGTACAAAACGTTGTGCAAATCTTCAAGAGGTAACACTTGAGAGCCTTTCAATCTTTTTCCCTTTCATTTTGGTGTTTAAGCACCTATTATGAGTCTAGTTGTGAGGGAAACCTGGGATAAACCAAGGGAAGTCTTCTATGCCTCTGTAACGCATAGTCGAAGCTAATGGTGCAAGCCACTACGTGTGGCATGCGATACAAGCCTGTGGCTCGCGCCAGTTAAACCCAGAATCCCTTGTTTGACTCTGTTCTTGCCTGAAGCCTTCCTGGTATAGAAAGGGCCTTGCGACACACACCATTTCCTCCTATGGCACTTGGCCCTTTAATTCAGAGGTTGAAAATGTAAACAATCAATAAAATGGCATTGCTATGGGGATCCAGTCTCAAAGCTCCAACCTTAAGTCGTTTGAAATGCATTTTTGTCCACAAATAGAATAAATAAATAATAATAAACAATGATTGGTGTATTTGTTCATCATTCATGATGAACATCAAGGCAATGAGCTTAAATCTTGTTTAATCTTTTGAATTACTGCTTTTTACTTACTGTCCTTTACTTTTCAAGCTCTTTATTATTCTGTCTCTTATATTTATGCCTTTTAACTTAATGTATTGTGATTATTATTGCACTAACCCTATATTTATCAACTTTATAATTAAAACATGCATCATTTGAGCATTTATTGAATGAATGTATGGTTAGTGATGGTGGATGTATGATTTTATTTCTTTGAATGTTGTTATATTGTGATTGTATTATTTGGATAGTTTTGTTTTGCTTTGTTTTAATGTTTTATTATTGCAAAGTGCAAGAGACCTTAATGGATCTCAATTAATGCATATTTGTAATAATTAGTGGATATTGGGAAATTTGGAGGGCATTTGGGTAGAATGTATCTTAGGTGTGATTTGTAATCTTTTCCCCTCACCTCCTTCTATGGTTGTTTATGTTTGATGTTTTATTAAAATGTTTGATTGACATATTCTCTAAAAAGTTCATCAAAAGTATTTACATCTCATTTTTAACTAATGGTATGATTAAGTGAATTGTGAACTAATGGATAATGAGGAGGCCTGTTTGACCGGGCGATATGGGTGCCTAACACTGATAATAAATCAAGTGTTTCCTATAGTAATTATTTTCTTGCAGAAATTTAATTATCAACAAAACAAATTCTTTAATTTAAACATGAGTTAATAAGGTCTTCAACACCAATAATTGTTCAAATTATGACAAATATGATTAAATAAAGGTCTTCAACAACACCAATAATTGTTCAAATTATGACAAATTGAATATGAATTTTCAAAAATTATTAACCTTAAAATAAGATTTTTAACAGAATAAATTCAACATTCTCAGAGGCAAACTTAGTCATCCCTTCTCCATAATTTAAATACACATAATTTAAGAAGATCAAAAGGACTTTTATCAAGGTTGTGATGGGGTTTAGGGGGTATAATTTGGTTAACAAAGAAAAGGGATAAAAAGGATAAACAAAGAGTAAAAATAATGTATAGTAACAAGATTTAATTATATTAAAATATATATTCTTTTTGTAAAGAGAGTTTTAACTTTAAGATCTTTGACTGGCCTAATTGGAGATACTTTGGCAAGGTTTCTTTATACTAGCACTTTGATAATTTCTTCTTCCTTGCTTGAATTCCCCAAACATGAATTTTTGATTATTTTTTTTCTCTTCAAGGGGTGTTTTTCTTTTGTACTCCAGTTGCTAGATACTCTATTTCTTTGACTTTTCTTCCTATGTGTTAATATAATTTAAAATTTATTTATTATACATTAATGTATTTTAAGCGAAAGGTTTTTGTAATTTGGTTCAGTGGCTAGGTTTGATGTGGGGTAATCAAGAAAAATATCTAGATATAGGCTCAAAGGGTTCCAAGGGTCATACTTTAACTTAGGGTACCCTATGCTAAATATGAGTTTAAAATAAAGAATACCTAGATCGTCTCTTCCTAAATATGAGCATTTAAAAGTTTGCCTCAAAGAGAATTCTAATTTGTTCTAGGAATGCAAAGGTTAAATAAATTTTGATTAAAATATACCTATATACATAACAATTACAAAAATTGGTGTTCATGACCTTAAAAACAAATGGTTAAATCAAAGAATTTAAATCAAAGAATTATGAGTCAAAAATGTAAATTAAAAGCTCAAAAACAAATAGTTTCAAAAACAACTAAATTTTATCACAAAGTTAATAAATTATGATAATTATCCAAGCTTGCTCAAAAAACAACTAAATTTATCACAAGTTAATAAATTATGATAATTCTCAAGCTTGCTCATAATTATTCCAACCATATTATGCTAATAAAAACAAACAAAACAAAATAAAAAATTAAAAATTTAACTAAAATTTTCCTTCCCCCAACTTAATTCAGCACATTGTCCCTAATGTGTCAAAAAGAAGACCAGTTCTCCAAATTTATCATATATACATCAACACAAGGTGGAAAAAAAAAAAGAAATTTAGAGTTGAGAAAATCTTACCATCATTGTATTGAAAAATACAATAAAAATTTAAGGAATATGAAGGTATGAAATCCAATGGCTTAAAGGTGAAAGAAATGAGAAAAATTGTTAAAAGAGCAAATCGATCGCGTGCTGGTGTGCCATGGGTGTGGCAGTGGCCACGGCCTGCCCGTGCAGTCCTTTGGGTCTCCAATATTTAGCATGGACAGCGAGACACGGCCATGGCATCTGACACGGTCAGGCCATGGCTTTTGTGGAAGTGGGATCGTGAACTCGCGCTGCTGCCATAGGCGTGGCGTCTGATACACCCTGGGCTTGGACTCTGAACCTCCGAGCGCGCTTCACTTTGAACGACTACGAGGCCACAGGCGTGGCACAAAACATGGCCAACTCGTGGACTCTCCCGAGCCTCCTCTTTTTGAGCTCCTATAAGACACAAAAACTAGATTGTAAGTTTGGTGAAATAAAAATAGATCAATACAAAAACAAAAACTAGATAAAATTAAACATATTTTAACAAAAACTAAACAAATGACAAACAAAACTAAACAAGAGCTAAAATAAAACATGGGTTGTCTCCTACAAGCGCTTTTGTTTAACGTCGTTAAGCTCAACTCTTGAGAAGTTCATCAAATAATGGTTTTCGCCCATAGTATGTATCATGTAACATCACACATGGGTCTTGGTTTAAAATGCCCTCAAGATTGGCTAGTTTAGAAAAAATTATACTCGTCTTATCACAACATTTGGCTTCGAATGATGAACTTGGAGAAAGAGTTGTATTAGATCAAGGAGAACACAATTTATTGGAGGTGGTATCACGAAAGAAAGGATCTTCCGATGGTGTATATATAAAGACCATTGATGAGCTCAAACCAATAGTCTAAATTATTTTCTCATCCACCAATATTTCTTTTTGCTTGTCTTCATTTAAAATCTCACCCAATGCCTCTTCCAGTTATACGTCACTTTCTTCATTGTCATTAATAGTTATGTCTAGAAACAAGAAAGTGAGATTTAATTCGTCTTCAAAGGAGTTGTATTCTTCACATGTTGGCTTTGCTTCTTCTAAGGTAGCAACTTCCCATGAAATTTCCTCACAATCTAACTTGCATTCCTCATCTTGAGATCTATCGATTCCACTGCTTGTACCTCCAAATTCTTGATTGCCGCTTGTTGGATTTTAAAACTCTCACAAGTTTCATTAATGAACTCAATGTGAAACTTAGAATATTCCATTCGAGACTTAGTGAGGGTAGCAATCAAATCCTTAATTGATTCTCCTTTTTTGAGGGTATTAGTGATTCCAACTTTGCAGTGAAGGATCCCAATGCCAATGGTAGTCAAAATCCGCCATATCATTTAACATTTGAAGTACATCTTCATAGCTATTTTCTGGAAAGTGAATACCGATTGCCGAAAATCCACTATCCAAGAAAATCTCTCTAACAATTCGTTAAATCTGGCCCAAGCGGCGTAAAATGAATCCAAAGTAGAATATATAATTGAGATATTTATTTGTAAAATTATGATAAGAAAATCTCTCTAACAATTCGTTAAATCTGGCCCAAGCGGCGTAAAATGAATCCAAAGTAGAATATATAATTGAGATATTTATTTGTAAAATTATGATAAGAAAATCTCTCTAACAATTCGTTAAATCTTATCCAAGCGGCGTAAAATGACTTCGAATGTTGTTGACCCAAATATTCAACTATTTGTCAATGAAAAATCTCAAAATAATTCAAAAGTAAAAGTCAATAAAATAACGAAAAACTACAAATAATATAAATAAATATTTCAATTAATAAACAATAAAAAAATAAAAAAAATGTCTAAATTAATAATAAGTTAATTGGTATTGATATTAGTAATGCCAATTCCCGGCTACGGCATCAAAAACTTGACAGATTTTTTCGCAAGTGCACGAAATCACAAACAAGTAATAAAGAGTGAGTAGAGTATCGTTCCCACGACGATTGTATACTAACTACCAAAATTATGTTAACCTACTATTATTTAAATGACAATAAGGAGAATTATTTTAAGAAATTAAATTAAAAAAAATAAAAGAGAATAAAAAGAAATCATAAAAAGAAATCAAGCAAGACATTTATGAAGAAATCAATGATTAAAAGCTAACCTAGGGTTTTAAAGCTACTAGGGATTTTGACTTTACTTAATTCTATCCAATTTATTTTATTAGTTTGATAATCAATTTTAATTGTTCAAGCAGGAGAAACAACCCTAAAATCACTAACAAGCTCTCCCGATATATTGTTAGGTATTTTAACCTAGTCTAATTATCTATCTTTCAATAGCGCAATCAAATATGAATTAAATAATTAAGTTTTATGGTTTATTTATGAATTCATAACCTAAGATTGTTAACTTATAAAAACCTCACGAGTCAAACCATATAGCTTATACATCAAGTTATTATTTTTATGTAATTTATTACCTTTTTTCATATTAAACATCCTTTTCCCGATAGTGATTAATTAAATAAATCAATCTAGAGGAGAAACTCTGTCTAAAAGTATTAGTTCATAATAAATTATACACTAACTTGAACAGGAAAAATACAATCTAAATATTATAAATGGAATATTCTGCGCAGAAGAGAAATTAAACATGACATATCAGAATCAATAGTAAATGATAAAAATTTAGTTCGAACATAGTAATAATTAAACCCAAATAAACTTGTAATATTCTCGATAATCAACATTGATATTGAAATTACAAACAAGAAGAGAGTTTAGAAATAAAAACTAGTCGACAATTGGCTTGTAGCGGTTCCTTGAATCTTGATCTCCAACTTGATTGCTTGAAGTCTTGTGCAGAGAAACAATGTAGAGAAAAGAATACGGAATAATGGATGTGTTGTGAATCTATTGCCTTCAGTGTAGAGATTTCTCTTTTTATAGACTTCGTAGGGTGTGTTTGAATCTGAGTAGGAAACTAGCTGGCCTAATAGGAAACTAGCTGGCCTAATTAGGAAGAAATATTATTTGAGTAGGAAACTGATTTTATGTTGTGTTTTTTCCCAATTAGGAGTCTTCTTTGACCAAATAGGGCTGGAACTCAAACAAGATAAGTCTTATATTATTCTCATATAGCTCCATGCACGAGACACGCCCATGCTTCAAATCTACACGGGCTAAATAATTAAATTCGGTCCACTTGAATTTTCAGCTTTCTTGGAGACACGATCGTGGCATCTGACACGGTTAG
>NW_023591781.1:2337900-2376746 GCF_014843425.1 Jatropha curcas
GGGCAAGAGAAGAGATAAACCTTTGGGATAAAACATTCTTTTTTTACAAACCCCCCCGGGGCCCCCCCCCCCCCGCCCCCACACGCACAGGGGGCCCGATCCCATTATCCAACCCCGATCAACATTCCGGGTAAAATCAAACGCGTTAATAGCAAATCTGAATGTTTATAATGGTTAAAAGTGGTTCCTTCCTTCTGGGTGGGAGGTCCGAGTCAAAGAAAGTTAACTTCCGCCAGATTTTCCTACTCGCTGTAAATTGCAGCATTGGGATCATGTCCCCAACATTTCTGAAATCCCGGAGGCAGGTCCACTGCTGACAAAAGTCCATATGGCTTTTAGTAAAGAACTTCCCTCTATGCTCCTTGGACGTCTATTAAGCAAAAATCCCACAATGGATAATTATCCTTGCTCTCCATTCTCTGCCAATTGGCTCAGAACTTTGAACTGGCGAAGTCAACACACTGGTGCCCTATTCTGACTGCTTTCTCCCTATCCTCGATAGTCTTTTTCTGTGCCTTTTCCACTACCTCTTCTTCTTTCCTTCTTTGTTTTTGGCTCTTCCTCGCCTTTCTCTGTTGTTTTTCTCTTTGTTCCATCAGCAGCAATCGTCTTTTCCCTTAGCCTGCTACCATTACTAGTCTGGATTGTACACGTCGTCCACGTGGGTTAGCCTCTGGATGCCTACCCTCATTCACGTCCCTCATTCACTGGCTGTATACCAGCTGGCTCTTCTTGGATCAGCTAAGCTCTTTCTGATTGCGAGCTGGACTTGCATAGGTCTTCATGCTTCTGCAAACATCACACCACGCTTTCAACCGTAATGCTTTTCTCAATTGCTTATTTTTTACAGGCAGAACCTTCTCTTCTCATCGCTAACTGCAGTCATCCCATATAATTCAACATTGCTGGTCACATGCCGCGGCTTCCCATTCAGCCTCCGCCAATACAACTTCTTCCGACATATCCGATTTTGTTGCCGTTGACTTGATCATCCCGAACTTGAAGAACTTACGGGGCCGGATAGTCATATTGATATTGGGGAAGCGGGTTGTTCTTAGTGCTGGGCTTGTTCCTCTCTGACAGGTTTAAGTAATCTTCTCCGCTGTCAATCAAATCCTAGATAATCGGTGCCTCAATTTGAAACATTCGTCTAGTCGAATGCCCCTTTGCACAGATGATAAATCACAGTTTCGGTCCATATACTCCCTCACACAGGCTTAGTCGGGTCGACTTGGCCAGCTTTTGCAAGTAACTCCAATTCTTAATAACAGGAATTCAACATCTGTGCTCAGGGGTCTTCCTAAAATTGGTGAACATCTCTTCTGACGTCTTTCTATTCACTGCCCCCCTACTGTATTTATTGCCGTCCTGACTGATTCTGATTGTACTTCCAGCATTTCCTGTCACCATAGAGGTCCGATAATGTGCCAAAACCCCTCTGATTCTTCTTTCTTTTTCCTCCTTGTAGCAGCTCCTCTATGTCCAAACCAGCCAGCTTTGAAACTAAGCAAAATCAGTGAGAGGTGTTATGGTTAACATCCTCTCCTTAAAGAAGGGCAACAGGCTCACTGAAGATTCTGATCAACTTCTTTATCCTCGGCTCGTTGAACACTGTTATAGCTTTGGTTCTCCATCTCCTATAGTAATCAGAAAAGCTTTCATTCCTTCCCGTTGTCTCAAACTGCTCCAAATCACCGCAACCAAAGCTCGTCACTCTCCATCGTCTTAAAATGCTTTAAGAAAAGCGGTCTGTAGTTTTGATCCAATTCTTCTGAATTTCCTCATCTAGACCATCATACCACCTACCATAAAGTCCTTGGTGTAATGTTGCGGAAATGCCGCAAAACATCTTCCTCGTTGTAAACCGGTTCATTTGAAGAGACCCGGAGGAATTCAAGAAGATGAGAACGGGTGAATCATTGTCTCCTTCGAATTGATGGTAGATGCTTTAATGTTTAAATGAGGTGGAGCCTGGTTGGGTAACAGAAACATAACTCAGTTTGTGAAAAGTTTGGTGACCGATCCTTGTCCTGTTATCTATAGACCATTCTTTCTCAATCTTATCTTTCAGCTCCGCAGAGTTGCTGATACATCATTCTCAGCAGGGACAGTATTTCCCACAGAATGCCTGATTGTTTGACACATGGTTTGGGAATTTGGTCTTTCTTCCAACGCGCTAGTTGAGCTGCTTGAAGCGGGAGAAGTTTACTTTTGAGCCCTATCCTTGGGTGAGAGCAGCCGCTGACAATCTGAGCAATTGTTCTTATTGAGCTTCTGCGAAAACCCGGGCTCAATCACCATATATCATCGCCAATTTCTTACTAGATTCTGGATCAGAATCTTGAATCGATGAACTTGAATAACCTTCACTAAACTGGACTGGAATAAAACTCGGGGAATTGGGGATGTTCTGACTAAGGCGTTGACCAGAAGTGTAGGATGCCCAGGATAAGCTCTTGAGCAGTTTCCCGAGAAGGATTCAATTCTGACCAAAAAATGTCTGAAGTTAAAGTAGGTTCCTGCCATTATGCATGAGAAAGATGAAAGCACATAGGATGAAGAAATGCATTTCTAATTTTTTTTGTTTACGACCGGCATGGAAATTAAGATCTCGATGTCGACGACTGGACCCCAAAAAGTGTTGGTTGAATATATGTCAATTAACTTATTTATCTTGAACATTTCGGGCAAATTATCTTTGTCGTCGACCGTTCTTTTGGGATTTACGATCACTATTTTTTTTTTTTTTTCCCCCCCACCTCCTTTTTCTCTCGAATCCCTAACCTTTTGCCTCGGAATGAAAGAATTTCCAAGCGCGGGATTTTTATTTTTTGTTATTTTTTTATATATCCTACTTTTTGCTTGGAACATATGGGTCCGCAAGGCAGGATTTTTTCATTTTGTTTTGTTACAAAATTTTTGTAACTCTCACGTTATTTTCAGATAATGCGAGAAATGTAAAAGATACCAAAGGAATCAGAACCCCCTTAATAATCTCCCTTTTCTTTGGGTTATTGATTCACTGTAAGGGATTGCATAATTATTAATTCAAAACGAATTGAGGTCTAGTCTAAAGACCACAGGTCAAATGTCCCATACTGAAACATTAGTTTCTTATTAATGCATGGCTGAAAAGGAAAGTGTTACCATGTGGCCATGTTGTCAGAACATATCTAACAGTTTATAACTACAGGGGAAACGGGAGTTGAGAAATGCATGCCTTTCCATCCTTATTTCTCCCACACACGGATTCCATTAGTATAAATTCCCGACATTGTTTCCTAGGAATTGGGTTCTATCTCACAACCAACAGGGGCTTTTGAGATTGACGATATCAACTCTTCGGAAATGAATGCGGCAAATAACAGCAAAATAGAACCGGGTAATTTCCTAGGGGAAAGTAAACTAAAGGTTTTCAACTACATGCATTGGCTTAGTCTTATTAGGCTTTACAAATCTGGGTTCCGCAAACGGGATTCGGAGCTTTGTTAAGGCCTACTGTCCTTTTGAACGCACCTTTAAAGGTACTAGGCTTGCGGTTGGTAAGTAATGTTAATTTCGATGGATTGCGACCTAAAAAACGCAGTTTAGGCTAGATCCACCGTCAAAACTTAACACCAGTACCGAATGGGTGATACGGGTTATGAATGTGGTTGAAAGAGAGAAATGCGTATGAATGCAAAAATCCTAAAAAAGAAAATAAAGCGATTAAGCACTACGGACGATTAAACAATTTTCCAATCGGCTTTTCTAATCAATTTTTATTAGAAAAGTAGGCTTTTTAGAGTTAATTCCTAATTGCATACCACTAAAATTATTTATTAAAAAACAACCGGGGATTAGTGGTACAAAATCCCCCAGTGAAAGTCGCTCAAATGTTTTCGCCGAATCCCCAAAACGCCTGAAGGACCGAAAAACATCTTTATTTATTATATTATGTTTTTGAAAAAAGTGGATAAAAATTTTGAATATGCGATGAAACGATGAATCGGTCTTATATAATTAAAATTTTGAGTCGCCACCCATTTTTTTTTCGGCAATGGAACCGTTTTTTTTCCAAAATTTTATTTTATAAAAA
Organism: Jatropha curcas; assembly: GCF_014843425.1. The sequence goes on from NW_023591781.1 coordinate 2,341,979, forward strand.
TGACTCCATTTAAACCAATTTTTTATTCAAGGCAAATTTATTTAAAGACTGGTCAAGGGCGAACGCAATGTGCGGATTACCTGGGTAAGGGAATTGGGTACCGTCGGCCCGTGGAAAGTCGACGCCGGGAAAACCGGCCTCTTTTTAACTATTATCAATTTCTAATTTATTTTAATTTAGAAAAAGCCAAATTTATTTATTAAACCAACCAAATAATCGAAACCCAGTTCCTATGTGAAAAATTAATTAAATCGTCTCAGTTAGGATCATTCATTCATTCATAATAATCAAACATCACATTCACTGCAATTCATCCACATAATATATGCAAATAATAATTAAAAGACCCGCTCTTGCCTTTATGGTTTTGAAGCGGGCCACAAACCAGATTTTAAAAATATAATCAATAGAACAATAAGATAATAAATCCTAAAATCTCATATCAACAATAAATGAATTGAATTGGTTTGATCAAAACGCACTTGGCCCATTATTGATCATTTCCGATTAAGAATAAGAAACCTACTAATTGCATGAAATTAAAAAAAAAATAAAAAAAAAAGAAAGGTATTCGGAAAATAAAAGACAGTCCGCGGTCACGCAGCTTGTTCTATGAAGAACGTCGCATGACGGAACTTTAGTTAATATCTTTGAAACTTTAAACAGTTTTGCGTGACGCAGCTGTTCTAAAATGAAGAACAGTCGCGTGACGGAACTCTAAATTATTGTCCTGGAAACTTTAGACAGTTGCGTCACGCAGCTGTTCTATGAGAAACAGTAAGCATGACGGAATCCTAGTTCGTGAACGGAACCATTCGTGGACTTTATTAAATCCTCATATGTAATGATATTCATTAAAGTTATAATAAAATAGAAAAGTAAAAACAAAAACAAAGACCGAGTACAACAAAAAACAGCTGCGTCACAGCGGGAGTCAATTCAGGGTTACGGGTCTTTTTGGAACATGAACAGGTCGATCACCAGGTAGTAGCCTACGTGATGGCAAACTGCTTACTGGTTCGTAACTACCTTTCAAAACTAACTCTTTTTACGTGTTTCTTTTTATTAACAATAAGTTAAACTCAACTCAGAAGGTCCAACATATGGGCAAATTACGTCCTAAGCCAATACAGACCAACTAAATGCTATGAAATGAGAAATTTTTAAGAAATAAAAGAACAAAAATGAAAAGGGAGAGGTTAAGTGTGTACCTAGCCCTCAGATTTGAGGATTGCATGCACATTGGATTAGCTTAGGGACGCTACTTCACGATCCCCAGAAGTATTGTTATCCAGTTTCAGAGTAAACGTTCTCTTTTCTTTCTTTTCTCTCTTTTTTCCTTTTCTAATGTTTTTGTGCTTTTTTGATTTTAAAATCTATATATCAATGCTTTGGAATCTTCCTCAAGATTACTCACTTGAGTTCTTGGGAAGAAGACCTAGCGTGAATCAAACCCTAAACTTACGTTAGAGTTTCTTAGAGAAAATATGAGAGAAAAGGAAAAAGTCTCCGTTTTTAAAAATAAAATGTTGTATTTATATGGGTAGGGCAACAAGAACATAGATTGCGTCCAACGCAGTAGAGAAGCTGCGTGACGCAACCGCAAGCTGCGTGACACAGCTTACCTTTTCGTACAGTTGCCGGCGTATCCATACAATCAGTGCAGACCGTTGCACGGGGCTGCGCCAGAGGTGTCAGCCTGGTTAGAGTTTACTGACGAAACGAAGAGTGTCGTCACGCAGGTGATAGCTGAGTGACGCAACCCTAATGCGGGTCGGACTCCTTTGGCCGGTCGATTTAAATTTTTGGTTCAAACGCTTCTGGTTGATCGCGATTCTTTATCCTTTATCTCTCATAATCATCACCGGGTCAAGCGGGGACATAAAAATTACTCGCGTCAAACAGAAAGTGAGATAGTTTATTTGCGAAATGCAGATGTCCTAAGAGTGATTTGCCAATGTAAAGAGATGGAAATCTATTCGCCATATGCGTCATGGTTGGGAGGCTTAATGTATTTTAGGATCATGTTATCTCCGACGCGATATTAGTTTCACCGTAAGGAATGTTAGGTGGGATATCAAAGTAATTCCTGGATGGATCGCACTTGGAAAGTCTGCAAAGAATTCTTAGTGTAAATTTACAAGGCACTAAGGATCATATACTACTTATAGAAATTCCATGCCACTAGAAGTGGTGGGATACTCAGATTCAGACCTATGCCGGTGGTAGCATTCGAGAAAGTCCTACAGTTTGGTTACTTGTTTCTCCTAGCTAGAGGAGCAGTAAGTCCATGGAGAAAGTGGAAAAAGCAGTCTGTCATTGCTACTCCACAATGGAGGCTGAATTTATGGCATGCTTTGAGGTGAGGCCAACTGTTCATAGCATTGTGGTTGCAGAACTTTAATCTGCAGGTCTAGGCATTGGTCGACAAGTATAAGGCTAGCCGTGTTGAGAATTTACTGTGAATAATCTGCTTGTCTTCTTCTCTAAAAATGAATTAAGGTACTCTAAAGGGTGCAAAACACATGGATTTGAAGTACCTACTGTGAAAGAAGAAAGTGCAAAAAACACAAAGTGTCCAATTGAGCATTTCGGTACTGATCTGAATGATAGCGATCCGCTAAACTAAAAGGCCTTACTAACCGCCCAAAATCTTCACTGGCCATGTTGAAATAGGATGGGCATTATAGATAAGTCCTTGTTAGCATGATGGTTTAAACTTGTTATAGATATATACATAATGGTTGTTTTGCTCATATCATTGTGAACACTAAGGGAATTCAATTAAAGATGTGTTTTGCTTATTTTATGTGTTTATCCACATTATCGATGTATACAATCAGATGTTTGGAGTGAGCAATAACAATAACAGTTGATGTGTAACAATGTATTGTTTGTTGAATAGTTCTCCATAAAGTTTATGAATTGAAGTGGTCTGTGAGTATAAGAAGGAATCATGTCGATTAATGACTTATGAAGCGGCCATAATCCGATCATCTTATTCTAATTAAGGTAAACATGATAGATTTCAAGAAAATGCACAATGGCAAGTGGGAGATGTTAGATTATTTAATAATCTATATGTGGCCCATGTGAATTAAAGGGCTGGTTTCTAATTAAGGTGGCCCACAGATGATGGTTATTGGGCTTACATGGATAAGAGGCTGGTTAGGGTTTTAAATACCCTTCTTCTACCTTATAAAAGATAAAAAGGATCGATCAGCTTAGGGTTAAACGAACACAGAAACAGAGAGTGTGACGGCTCCCTCAAACACATACGAGATAGTTTGTTTGAGAGCGCTCATAAGGAAACTGCAGCTGTTGATTTATTCCTGACCATTAAGAGAGGCACTTACGGACAAAAGGCCAGAGTGAAGAAACGGTAGATCCGCTGTTATCGGTGAGAATCGAATTGTCAATGAGTAACCCATACCAATAGATCTGCCGTTTATGGATCAAGGGTACGCTTCCGATTATTGTATATTCTTTGTCAACAAAATTCCTAAGAAACCAAATAGATGTGGCTATATTAAAGTTTATTCAACAAAATTCTATCGTGAATGTTATTCGATTTTCTTATTATCCCTTGAATTGATCTCCTCATTGTTTTGGTCGACGCGCCTTATATAGTTTTCATATTTCCCCTAACTGTAGTTGCTTTTTGAAGAAGTTATGCATATTCTCAATTCCAGCCATCAAATTCATGCCTCCTTCTTTGAGGATGGACTTTTTGAAGCTATCATGTGCTTTGAACGGTGCATCCTTCTATTCTTCATTAAGAAGTGTCTGTTGGGTTTCCAAGCTTCTTAATTGGCGTCTCCTTAGTTTCTTCAACAATTTGTATATAATTTGAAAGTTTTGATCTCCCTTTAAACCATTTGAACACTTTTTTGTTTGCTATCTTTTTTTGTTGCAACCTTTCTCTACAACTAGTCTCAAAAGGGAAATATTCTTTTTGTCCTTCCACTGTTACTAATGAGTTCCTTCCATCTTCCTTCAAGAAAAGGCCAAGTCATTACCATTGAATCCTCCTCTTTTGATTCCTCTAAAATCTGAGCCATACCAATGTCTGGCGATTTTTCCTTCAAGCCGTCCGCTTGGCTGCCTTGGAAAGCAGCTGTTCAAGCTTCCCAAGCATCTCTTGGAAGGATTAAGAGTTTTCTGACATTATTATAAGGGATAAATACTCCTCCTCGACCTTAATCGTGCCACTCTAATTATTCTCCTATCCTGCCAAACCAAAAAGGCCTCCAAAGAAAAGAAAAACAATCCCTTAAAGGGAAAATAAGAGTTTTCTAAGTTAAGGTCTTTATTAGAAAGTAGGGTGATATGGGTAGAATTATGTTGAAGTACCCAATTCCTGATGAGTTAGAGATTTTTTATGTTGATGGAACAATCTTCTAGCACAAATTTTGAGTAAACCCCAAATTTTTAAATCCTGTATGAAGAAGGACCTAAGGGCTAGTGTTTTGCCGTTCCTTTTAGAAAAGACTTATGCGATTTATTTCAATCAGTTGGGTATTACCGTCTCCTAGCTGCCCTTAATAGTATTAGATAGTTTTAGGCTTCGCATTTAGCTCGATAGGCTAATTGAATTCTCTCACTATGTAAATAAATGACCTATATTCTTTTTGACTAATTGAGAAAAAGAAAGATCACCCTCATTTACTTTGCTCGGTGACTATTGTGCCAATTTTAAGGGAATGTCGGGCCTTTCCCTTAAAAGGAGATAGAAGGATGAAATCTTTATTGTAAAACAGAGTCTGAAGGGCTTTGGGTTTGGGACACCTACTAGTGCACGAGATGCCCGGTTTCGTGAGATAGACTCTTAACTAATAAAGAAGAAAGTGAGCATAGAGACTCTGGCCTAATTATTCCAAGAAAGCTTATCCATATCAATCAAAGGGTTTATTAAACCTTTAAAAACTCTGTGATTGCCTCAGGAAAAATGCCCGCATACAGAAGAAAGGTAAAAAGTTATTTACCATATTATTCTTATTCTCGTCCTATTTTTGAACTAAACTTATAACATTTATCTATTCCTGCAGATATGATGGGGTGCTAATTTCTTAAAGAAAGCGGAGGAACAAAGGAGAAAAAAGAGAGAAGCTAAAGGCTACCACCAGCCTATAGAAGAAGCCTGCTAAAGTGAAGGTTTAGTGCTAGGATGAGGAAGAGGAAGAGAACATAAAAGATTCTTACTCCAGCTCAGCTCTCTCTACCTATTATCCATATAACTACTTCAATTTTTTTTCCCCCTATTTTGGGAGCACTCTGCTCTCCCAATTTGGACATCATCGGTCCCGACATTGCGCTCGGAATGCGGTGGACGGTGCATATCCTGGAGGTGCACATGTTGAATTAAGGCGTTAAGAGAAACGCCTCTATCTAAGAGGAGGAAAAGACCCAAGCAGAGACCTGTGGAGTAGGTCTGCTAACCACTCCTGACGTGGAAGGCACTTTGTGATAGTCCTATTAGGTTCTTATTGGACATCTGTGCACACGAGAATGAAAAGACCGCCTAGGAGCAGCGAGATATAACTATCGGCCTACTAGATACACTACCCATGGTTCAGACAAGTACGATATATGCACGATTCACGAGATGATTCTAAAGACTGGAAGAGAGTGCATTTTCGATGGCATGTACGCAACTTGTTTCTATAAGTATGTTGTATTGTTCTCTTCTTTTCTACTCTCCTCTTTTTTAATACATTATATATTTTGTTTTTTATAGGCTTTGTTCATACAAGTTGCTGTAGGAGGAAAGGTTGGGGATCTTTTGGATTCAACGCCATGAAGCTGGGATGTGTGAAGAATGAGGGCAAAACCAACTAGCAAGACACTACTAGAGAAAATGTTAGAAAAAAAGTGCATGTAAGCCATAGCCAGAGATTTGTGCTTTGAAGGAAAGCAACTCAAATCTTGCTACCGAAGGACTAACAAGAAAGGTGTCTGGTGGAAGCTTTCAATAACCAGCTCCAAAATCGTTCAACCTGAAAAGGAGAAAGTTGAGTTGGAAACCGCTACAGCAGACTACCGAGCAAGAAAGGGATGAATTTGAGGCATGAAAATGTAAGTCAGTTTGAATGATTGACTTGGGAGCTGCACAGAAAGAAGTAAATGATGCTACCAATAATTTGATAGACACGGTTGACAATTTTTAAGAACGTGTTACTGTTGCTCTTAAGTTCATTATTTGATGACGGATTTGAAGTTCATCTCGGATATTCTTACTGTCGGCTCTGTCAGAAGATCAACGAACCTGATTTCTAGTAGCAACCAACTTGCACAAAGATCAGTGTTGACAGGAGTTATGTAAACATCAAATGGGCAAGAGCTAAGGGAGAATGCAAACTGACATAAGCATTTTTTTATGTTCCCCCAATTGATAGGGATTTTTTTTGGAATGTATATTATTTTTCTTTTTTATGAAATTTCATATTTCTTTTTTCAAGGCCTTTGATTTTGACTTCTCTAACTCATTTTCATATTGAATAACTTAGGCTCATGATTTAAATGTTGTGCACGTTTGTTTTTGAACATTTTTCATTTTGCTCTGTATTTTACTTTTTTCTTAATATGCAAAGTTAGTAAAATTTGGATGAATAAGTTAGTATAATCGACGATCATTGTAATCAATAATTTCTTTATCCTTTTCGTGAAAGGTCAGAAAAAATCTATTGTTAGGATCATTCTATTTCCCTTAGCATTCTCAAGTTACCTTTACATCCGAGTCTCCTGAGATCCCAACACTTAGTGGAAAAATTTGTCTTTCATCTAATACCATCTTTTAACATAGTACTTTTGGCAGGTTTTCTACATTCATTTCGGGGCAATTTTCTTGGCCCATTAACTTTTCTATTTTAATAAGGGACCTATTTTGTGTTATTCATAAGGAGTCTCCTAGTTCGGTTCCAATTTTCTTACTTCTGGCTAAATCCTTTGCCGATTCTCTGTTTTTTTTAAGGACAAGTCCCTAATATGAAAACTTCCAATTACTCTTCTATTGTAAAACTTCACAATCAATTGTGTTTAACAAGCTTCTACTCTAACAACTTGCTTCTTCTTGACGCTCTTTTTAATAAATTAAGAATCAATTCTCACATGTTATTACATTATTTTCTTCAGTGTTGTAATGTATAGTTTTGGTAACTCGGTTGAGGAGCAGGATTTTATTTCAAAAATAAGGAAAGAAATCAAATTGAACTGGCTTGGTTTTATTTTTATTCAATAAAACAATTTTTTATTTAACTCATTCATTAATCCTCGAAAAGGTTCTCTTTACTTTGTGAGAACATTTTTTATTTTTGGAGTCGCCACACTTATTAAGGGAAAAATTCTCGAAGTAGTCGATTCTTTGGGAATCAACTAACTCGGATTTTAAACAGAGACAAGATCGGGAAGTTAGGTCCAATATGGGAAGGTGTTAGGCATCCATATCGCCTGGTTAAGACCGGCCTCCCAGTTGTCTCATTAATTCATAATCACTTAATAATGCTATACTTAAAAAGAGATGGAAATACTTTTGATGCACTTTTTTAAGAGAATATGTCAAACTTCAAACACTTTAAATAAAAACAATTCAAATATAAAACAACCAAAGAAAGAGGCGAGGAGAAAAAGATTACAAAACCACACTAAAGATACATTCTACCCAAATGCTCCAAAATTTTCCCAATATCCACTAATATTACAAAACATGCATTAATAAGACCCATTAAGGTCTCTTAACACTTTGCCATAATAAAAATTAAAACAAAGCATAACAAAACCATCCAAATAATACAATCACAATATAACAACATTCACAGAACAAGCACATCCACCATCAATTACCTTACATTCATTTCAAGCAAATGCCTCAAAATGATGCATGTTTTTAAAATTAGAAGTTAATGAATAGGAGGGTTAAATGCAATAATAAAATGCATAAATACATTAAAGTTGAAAGCATAAACTAAGAAGATATAATAATAAAGAGCTTGAAAAATTAAGGACAATAATAAAAGCAGAATTTTAAAGATTGAACAAGATTTAAGCTCATAGCCTTGATGTTTCATCATGATGATGAACAAGTACTAATCATTGCTCTCAGCTGTTTTATTATGTCCATATTTGATCCATTTGTGGATGAGAAATGTATTCCAGACCACTAAGGTTAGAGCTTTGGGCCACTGGATCCTTCATGTCGGGACCATTTCATGATTATTACATTCTGAACCTCTGAATAAAAAGGGCTAGTGCCACAGCAGGAAGTGGCGTGTGCCACATGAACAGATCAGGAAGCTTCAGGCAAGAATAGAGTCAAATAGTGGGATTCACGTTGAACGCAGCGTGAGCCACAGGCTTGGTGGCGCATGCCACACATAGTGGCTTTGCACCGCTGATTTGGTCGAGCACACAGAGGCAACAGAAGCTTGTCCATGGTTGATCTTGGTTCCTACAACCAAAACTCTAATAGGTGCTTAAACACCAAAAAGAAAGGGAAAAAGATGAAGAAATAAGTTAAAAGCTCCCAAATATACCTTTTGAAGATTTTTGCGCAAAGTTTTTGCAAAGAGGATGAAGAGAACCCACATGCTAGGTTCTGAATCCAAAATTCTGACATTGATACTTAAAGAAGATTGTTTTGGGGATTTCTAGAGATCCTTAGGTTTTTGTTCAAAGATCAAATAAAATCACTACCTTAGAACAAAGGGAAACAACCAAGTTTTCCTTGATTTCTAATGTTTGAATTTTCAAAAATCAATAGTTTCCGTTAAGTGTCTACAAAATCGCCTCCCTTAGGCACACCCCCCAGATGCCTATTAATTAGAAAAGGAGGTGGTGGACTATTTAGGGCTGACGTGGCAAAAGTAGTCACTGTGGACCCTGCAATAAGGCTGAGCCCCATTTTTACAAAATCAAACGGGTGGCATGCAAAATGATCGATATACCGAAAAAGTGCAGCAGAAGTTGGGCCTCGATGTGCTTTCTCAGGCCCGGTTTCGTCAGAAAATACTGGTAACTCGAAAAAGTAAAAGGGTTAAACAGTATATTTTTTTGAGCCACGGCCATTGGTCCAAGAACTAGGACGATCGGGAATCATTCTATCCAAAGTTATGTGAAAATTGGTTTATCATCACAAAGCCTTTAGGGACAAAATTTGAGCGTCTAAAGTTTGCCCCCACTTTGATGAATTTTGCTTTTTGAGCAAGATGTCACTAAAGTGTAAAAAGTAAATGCATAAGTAAGAAGGTTACTTACCTGGTTTTTGCATTCTTTAAATGGCTTGAATGGATGAGTGCGTCCAATTAGCGGCTTTGTTGATGTGAAGTTTGCCAATGATGATTGTTAGATGGATTGATATTACGCCGTGGTGATGTTGTGGACTTTTGAGGTTATTCTACGCCAGTTGGTGGCTTTCATAAAATGATGTGCACTAAACAGCCGGCTTTGATAATAATATTGACGCCAAACGGCGAACTTAAAGTTGCCTAAGGGGACTTTTGGTTTTGAATGCTGACCGTGGGAGGTTGCCTTTGGAAGTGAAAGGGCGGAGGAGATGCGGCATGATGGTTGTTGGCAGCTTCTATGACTGTCTGTGCCAAACGATGCACTTTGATAAAAATGTTGTGCACCAATGAATTGGATAAAGTTGCCCAAGGAGACTTTGGTTCTTAAATGCTCTACTATGGGAGGTTTTCCTTTGGACGGTGAAGGGTAAGAGGAAGATGCGTCATGGTGGTTGTTGGCAGCTTCTGGGAACCTGTGTATGCCAAACGGCGACTTTGATAAATGTTGTGCGCCAAACAATAGCTTCGATAAAATACTGTGATTCCCAAACGGCGACTTTCTGATGAAATGCATGTGTGCCAAAAGACAGCTAAGTTGCCCAGGGGACTTTGGTTCTGAAATAATCCATTATGGGAAGTTTGTCCTTGGAGGGTGAAGGCGAGAGATCACCATGGGTGGGTTGCCTGTGGCTTCTGCGGAGCTATACTGCGCCCAAACGATGGCTTTGAATAAAATCTTGTGCAACCAAATGACGTCTTAAAGTTTGGAATGCCCACTGTGGGAGGTCGTCTTTGGAACAGTGTGCCACAGTGGGATGGTTTGGGTGGGCGCCATTTTGAGGAACGACTTGGGTTTTGCCATAGGAAACTTTAATTCTAGAATGCTCTACTTTGGGAGATACCTGCGAAAGTGAATTTCTAATGACGGAAAATAGGCTTTGCTTAATTGTTAGAGTTAAGAATTCCGTGATTAGGCACGGAAAAGCGTGCACATGTGAAACATAATTTTTTGCATAACTGCATGAATTTGTGATTCATGAGTGCGTCAATATTCAATATGTGTTTGTGGTGAATTTTTTATGTTCTTGCGTGTTTTTATGTGAATTTATTTGAAAATCGTGTCGTGGAGTGCAAAAAGAGGCCAACTTACCTGTGGCAGCGGTGTGTTGTGCCCCTGCTTAAGCGAGCTAGCCGTTGACGGGTTGCTGTGAATACTCAAATTTTGACCTTGCACTACAGTAACTTTGACTTTTCTACAAGTGTCAAGCCGGACTGCAAACTCCGGCCGGACCGAGGCCATTTTGAACATTTACTGGAAGTATGCCAATTATGGTACTTAAAACGTCCAGAATATCGCGAGGATCGCGGAACAAGTCTCGGAATATTTTTTGGAGTCCGGAAACTCCCCCAAAAAGCCCCCGAGCGAGGCAACGGTGTCCACACCGGCGCACGGCGGCTCTGCCGCCGGCCGCCGGCCACGGCGATCCGGCCGTCGGCACGGCGGCAGCAGCCGCCCAGCGCGGGCGAGGCCTGCCGCCCGCGCGGGCGGGGCTGCCGCCCCGCGCGGGCCGAGGTCCTGCCGCCCAGCGCCGCGCGGGGCCTCGCCCGCCCAGCGCGCGCGGCGAGGCCCTGTCGCCCCCGCGCGGGCGAGGCATGCCGCCCCAGCGCCGCCGCGGGCCTGTCGCCCCGCGCGGGCGAAGGTCATGCCCCGCAACAGCGCCGCAGGGCCTGTTCGCCCGGCAGGCGGGGCCCTGGCCCCCCACCCCCCTCGCGACACCTGCCGCCAGACCCAGGCGGTGGCCTACCGCCCCACCGACTGGGCGGCAGCTGCCGCGCTCCAGGCGGCACCCCCGCCCAGCGTGGCGGGGCCTGCCACCCCACGACAGGGTCGGCACCATGCCGCCCGAGCCATGCGGCAACCTGCGTCAGCCCCCTTGGGCGGCAGCTGCCCGCCAGGTCCGCCCGGGACCCAAATGGCTATAAATAGAAACCATTTTCAGCCTAATTTCTGGTGCGCCTTGTCTGTTTTTGGATTAGAGTAACCTTCTCCCTGCTCACGCTCGTCTTGGCCTTTCTTTACCCGCTTTTGCATAATTTAAATTTTTTATTGCATTTTTATTGTGATATTTGAACATTAAAAATTAAACAATTAAAAATTAATTAATATTCCTAAGCGAGGAGCTTAATCTGAATTAAGAAGCGGTCGGTCGATTAAATCAGGTATGTAAACAAAACCCTGCCTATTTAATTTTAGCACTTCATGCATATTTCTTCTATTCTTAATAATTCTACAATTGCATAAATGCATCCACGTCAATTAATTTTTTTTTGGTAAATAAAACTGCCTTAAATAATTTGATTATTAAGCTTAAATGCCCGGTTAATTAATAATCGTGGCATTAAAGCTTAAATCCGACAATTTTGGCTAAAGAGCCTAGTTAATTAATAGCTACGGTTCAATCGCCTTATTTCGAACAAATCCGGCTTAAGTCCAATTAATCAATAATTGTGACTAAAAGCTTCAATCAATCACGTTTTAACAACAAATTGTTTAAGTGTGATTAAACTCGAATGCCCAATTAATCAATAATCGTGGCATTAAAGCTTAAATCCGACAAAATTGGCTAAAGAACCTAGTTAATTAATAACTACGGTTCAATTGCCTTATTTTGAACGGTCTCTGGCCAAAGGCCTTAAAATCAACCGCACTTTAGCGACCAAAATCGCTTGAAATTAATCAATCTTTTTGGCCAAAGGTCTTAAAAATGCCAAGCCATTTTTCGGCGAAAATCGGCCTAAAATTCCAACATTTTTTGGCGAACAATCTGCCTAAATCAAAGATCAAATTTTGGCCTAAAAGGCCCAGTTTTCAAAGTCACATTTTTTGGCAAAATGCCTACAAGGCCAACGAAAGCATACACACACTCATGCACAAAGCATAACACACAAAATGCACAAGCAATTACACACACTCATGCCACAAAGCATACACACGAAAAATGCACAGCATAGACATACCACTCATGCCACAAAGCATACACACTTCCGATGCACAAAGGCAATATACAGCAGCTCCATGCACAAAGCATACACACTCATGCATTTAAGCCCATAGCACCTTCAAGAAGCCCTTGTAAAAGGCCTAATCGATCTACGTTGACTTTGAAATCTCCATTCAAACGGAAGTTAGGGGTGAGGGCACGTTCGGGGATTAACCCGAGCGGCAAGTCGAAATCCAACTCAAGACATTTCATTAATCCATCATTCACGCTTGCAAAGCATTATGGCCATCGGTTAGTTCGTCAGCCTGACAATAGTCTCGGGAGGTCTCACCTCGGGTTTTCGTAGATTGTGCTTAATCATTGGAGAGTAATGTAATGGCTAAAGTAACTAGGTTAATTAAAAATGGAGTCAACTTAGGGGTTTTTTCCCATAGCTTTAAACGTGCTAAAATAATTAAAACAAGGGTGGGCTGACTCACCAACACATCACGGTGTATTCTTCTCATATCATGTCATATGCCATCACGAAATGCCTATAAACAAGGTGGCGACTCACACACATCACGTGTATTTCTTCTCATTCATCATATGCATCACATGCCTATGACATTTGGGGAAGGGGTTCACAGTTGCTGGCTAAGTATGACAGTTGGTCCCGGCTAATGGACCTTTGGGCCAATCTACGTCTGAAGGCAAAGGTTGGGCCCATAGGCCCACTTATCCTTATAAAAGGTGAAAGTGACACTCATTTGTCACTTTCAACCTAACTAAACAACTTCCTTTTCAAATTCTCTTTTCTTCTCTTTTCTGCCTCTTTGCAACCGAAACTTGTGGCTACCAAGAATGTCGTGGATTGGCTTCTCGGGGATGCAATGATCAATCCCATATCTTGACCCATGAGCCATGGCATGAAATTTCAGGAGTTTATTCCAGACGCAGGGACTTCGATCAGCCGGCGGCATGATTTGTCCAACCACCTTTGCTGGGGCACATCCGAGATATTTTATAACTTTTTCTTGTTTTTTTGCATTAATAAGACTAGAAACATGCAAAATTTAGGTTAGAAATAAAAAAACTAGGTTGAAATTTACCTTTTTGGGCATTTGTGGGTGTTCATGGGCTGTGGCGTGCTCCACTACCTTGTTTGTTTGGTTGCACTACAGCCTTATGGCGTGCTCCACAGCACTAGTGGTGCATGCCACTACTCCTTGGCTTGCTCCACAGTAACTGTGACACACCAAAGTTTATCATTTTTCCTTGCTTACCTGCATTAACATGAAATATATGTGCCTTTTCACTTTATTAGTATACTTACAGTGGTTTACTTTGCAAAAGAGCGCGAAGCGTGGGAAATCCAATAGTAATGCCTATGCGGCTGGCGAATGGTTTGACCGGCAACCTGTGCGAATCCAAGACTGTATCCAGAAGTCAGGCTTTGGCCGTGTTATCGATACTCTTCCTCGAGTGCAGGGGCGACCCCTGCCCTCTAGTATCTTAGTGCTCATGAAGCGATGGATGGACACTACCCACACTTTCCATTTGTCGTTCATTGAGAAGACGATCACGACAGTCGACTTTGCCGCCATCACCGGGCTTCCGTTTGGAGGGTGTTCGGTTATTTTTTGACGACCAACTGAGAACATTGACCATCCGAGTCTACGGGCGAGTCTCCAAGCTACTATCGAGATGGAGCCCACCATCTCCAAAAGGAGGGTACACTATGAGAGCATCATTTCTCACTATGAAGAGATGCCTCGGGAGCGCGTGGAGGAGTTGGATGTGGATGTTGTAGCACAAGCCTACCTCTTTTATCTGTTGTCAACTACCTTGTTTACTAACCATGGTAATGACGCGGATTTAGCACCGTTACCACCCCTTCAAGATCTGGATGGTGATGAGGCAGTTTAACTGGGGAGCTATTGCCCTATCATATCTCTATTATAGCATGGACCTGTGCGTCTGAGGAGCGCACTTGAAGGTCGACTAGCGGCGTGTTATTGAGGTATAAAATCATATCTACTTTGATGCTTCTTGTTCTTTTCTATTTTATTCTTGTCCTTTCACTTATTCATTAATTTCTGCTTTATTTTTTATATAGATCTGGGCTAATGAGCATCGAGTGTGGGTCTCATATACGTATGGCACAACCCAAGAGGGGGGGTGAATTGGGTTTTCTAAAAATAAAAATTTAACTTTTAAAAACAAAATCAGAATTCTGAGGGTATACGGTAATCAGTATCATACTTTTGATGGCTTCATTGTTCTTTTCTAATTTTATTCTTGGGTCCCTTTCACTATTCATTAATTTCTGCTTTATTTTTTATATAGAATCTGGGCCCTAATGAGCATCGAGTGTGGGTGCTCATAATTACGTATGGGGCACAAACCCCAAGAGGGGGGGGTGATTGGTATTCTAAAAATAAAATTTTAACTTTTTAAAAACAAAATCAGAAATTCTGATTGCAGTGGAAATAAAATGCATTTGGCAGAGTAGAGGTTATTAGATTAAGAAAATTCCTCACAAAGCCTCTGAGATAGAAAGACTTTTTGTAAAGGAGCAGCTATGTGATTAAGAACTGCTTTACAAATGATCTTAATCATATTTCAAAAACTTACTTTACAAGGAAATTTAATTACGTTGTTGAAACCTCCTCATAAAGTTTAAAGACAAATATTAAAGATCAGTGAAAGAACGAGTTATTGAATTAAATATAACTGCTTCACAAGCTTTTAAACAACTTAGAAAACTGATTAAGAAACCACAATTGGGGTGAAATATAGAACTGAATACACGAAGAACAGATTAGAACTTAGTGTATTCACAAATGCAGAAATCACAGAGTTTCTATATGTTGCTAATAAAGATAAAAGCTTAATTCCGGAGTTTGAGAAACAGAAACAATTAAAAACTTAGCATTTCTAAAAAGATTTTAAACCATAATGATAAAGTAAAAATGGGTATCAAGCAGAACTTCAAAAAGTCAGAAAGATTGGACCATTAGCGATTTATAGATGGTTGTCGGCAGCTAATTCGCCGCTACTCCACTCCCAAAAGACTAATCTTGAGATCCTCCACTACGAGCTATGTCTTTTTAAGGGTAAGAGACAAACGCAACAAGTACAGAAGTAATAGATCATCCCTAGATCTAGCGCATTTGTCCCACTAGATTTTTTCAAAGTTCTAGTCAACCTCAACCCTTTTCTGTTTTTGCCAGGAGAACAAGTAACTTCAAATCAATGACAATCAGGAACCGCAGCACATAGAGAAGGTGCAACTTGATAACGCTATTTTCACAATACTGTTTCCCACCTAAGCTATTGGCCAGGCAAATGTGTTGTTTTTTCAATTAAAAAAACCTGTCTATTAACAGATTACCAGGAATCTTATATAAGACAGAGAGAAATGCAAATATAGCACAGGAAAAACAGAAACAATTAGAAAATCGTTTTAGAAATCAGAACTGTTTTTCAAAAGAAGTTGTTATAAAGTTTTTTTTTTCTCTTTTAAAGATAAAACGTAAAGTATTAAGATGAAAAGAAGTAAGGGGGTTGAGAATAAATTTTGAGAGATAAAAATATGATCAATGGACGAACACTCTTAAAAACTCTTTCCCCACGTCTTTTAAAGAAAAGACGCCTTTTATAGAGAGGGATAATAATCCTGTTTTTAGAAAGTAAGATATCGTTTTCAAATCAGAATATTGACTTTCCATTTTTAAAAGATACGTAGATCTTTGTTACCAAAAATTCTTTTGAGTCAATATTATTTCTTTTTGGTAAGCGAATAAGAGAAAATCTAACTTTCCTTTAAGAGCAAAATTTTCAAAAATAAGGATTTGAAAATCTTTTTCGAAATATTTATTTACAAAAAATGAAAATAAATATAAAAATCTTTTTCAAAATATTTTATTACCAAAAATAATTAAGATAAAATCTCTTTCATTTAGGTAAGTGAATTAAATTTTCAAAAATGGAAAATTTTGTTACCATAAATGATTAAGACAAAGTCCCTTTTGTTTAGGTAAGAAAATAAAAAAGAATCATGATTTATCTTTTATAAGTTAAGGTAATTTTGAGAGAGAGAGAAAAATATTTTTGTGCTTATAAAATAATATTCTCTCTATCCTACAACAAATCCTAATATAATTAACCACTAAAATCTTCAATGGTTTTCATGATCTTCATTTAAATTTGGATTTGTTAGAATTTGCCTTGTTTCTTAATAAAAATAAATAAATCTGCATAAAAATAAGATTAGCACAAATAAAATAATTAAATTTATTTGTTTTGCTTAATCATCAAAATTTCAAGATAAAATTAACCCTTGAGCCAATAATCTCTCCCTTTTTGATGATGACAAAACCAATAAATTTATCAAACATAAAATCATGTGCTCCCCCTAAATTTATGCATGTCAACAAAATTTAAGTTCTAAACATAATTATGCCATGTCAACAAAAATTTAAGTTCTAAACATAACAAATTGTATCATGAAGCAAGAAATAGAGACTTTTAAAAAAGCTTACCCTGAATAAAGTGTAATAAAAATATCTGTGGGGATTTTAGAACAGAAAATAATTTTAGAAACTGGATAGATTAAAAAACTTATATTTAGAAATTGGAAATCTGAGTGTCAATTGAAATCTGAGTTCTAAAGTCTAATAACCAGAGCATATGATCAGAGCAAAAGAAAAATAGAAACTGATATTAGAATTAAAAACTAAGTTCTAATTTAAACCTGCAGAGCATACATTAAAATAGAGAACTAAGTTCTAAAATCTAACTATCAGATCATCATATAAAAACATATAGCTCATATAACAAAATAACACAGATTTGAACATGATAAGCATTCAGAGATTAGTACTAAAAATGTAACATACTTCCTCATGTACTTAATCACCAGAATATCCTGTGTTCTCCCTCTTTTTGTCATAAGAAAAGAGGGTTAGTAAACTAGAGCAATATCATAAGAAAAGAGGGTTAGTAAACTAGAGCAATATAAAAGTAAAACAACAAATAAACAAACGTAGGAAATTTAACTAGAATTCAATAACATAAACTACAACACACAAACAAAGAACTAAAAACAAGTAATCAGAAAAATAGTTCACAAAACATAGTCAGAGCAGATTAGAAAGAAGTCAAAAGGGTTTAGAATCAGTTCTAAGTCTCCTAGAACTTCTGAGGTTCTGTGCAGGAGAAGTTTCAGCAGTACTCTCAGGACGTTTAGGTGAGGGATGCAGAGGAGGCTTCCTTCCATGAACTCTATGCTTTCCAGTAGTGTTCTTCACTCTCTTAGGCTTTTCTGAGGTAGAAGTGTAGGGTATGCCCTTTACCTTTAGAGTAGCTAGCCTTCTCTCATTGACATTTTTCATCCTTTCTCATCCTTTCTAAAGAACTCAATGAGGGACTAGTTGTGTGCAATTTCACAAGCCTTACTCTGTTTGATTGCCTCATCAAGCTCCTTTAAAGCCTTACTCTGTTTGATTGCCTCATCAAGCTCCTTATTATGCTCTTCAATGAGTTCTTTTTCCAGTTTGCCCAGCATAGCCTCTCTACTCTTTTGTGCTATAAGAAATTCTGATTTCTTCTTAGCCTCAACCTCAGTCTCTTTTTCTTCTTCACTTAATTCTAACTTTTCTGTTTCAGCATCATTGGCTTCTTCAACTTTTACTGCCTCTCCTTTTTCAGTCTCTTTTTCAGGATCAATAGAATCATTTTTCTCTTCAGTTCCTGCTTCATATTTTTCTACTTCTAACTCTTTTTCTGACTCTATTTCTTCCTCAGCTACTGTCTCTTTTTCTTTTTCTATTTCTTCCTTTTTCTCTTCTTCTAATTCCTCTTTCTTTTCTTCTTTCTCAACTTCTTCCAATTTTCCTTTTCCTTTTTCCAATCTTCTTTTCTTCTTCTTCTTCTCAGCTTCTTCTTCCTTTTCTTCTTCCTCTTTTCTATTCTTTCTTTTTCCTTAGCAACTCCTTTTCTTTTTCTTCTTCACCTTCCTCAGCCTTTATTTTCAAAGATCCACTATCCAATTTTGAAACATTGTGACCTTCACTATTGTCTAAATCCAATTTCAAAAACTCAAAAACAGGGGTAAGCACCATACCATAAGATAATTTCTTAGGGTTGTTCTGCATTTTGTCAAAAATAACGTGACACAGATTGAAGGGTTTCTTTTCAATTATATGCCACATTATGCCCAGTTCAACTTGATTTATATAAGTAAGCGAACTGCTCTTTGGATAAATATAGTGCACAATAAGCTTATACAACCACTTCATACTGTCATTCAAATTAAAGCACTCAATCATATTTTGTTTTTCCTCAGAACCTTTTCTAACAATTTTCTTTACAAACTCTTCCTTTTTATACCCATTTACAACAATTTTCTTTACAAACTCTTCCTTTTTATACCCATTTACCCTAGAAATATCCTTAATCTTTGTTACCCTAGACCCAGTGTTTGGTATTTTGAAGATTTGACTCAAATCAGTGTAAGATAACACTCTGGTTTCACCCTTAATTTTCATAGAAATTGTCTCTGAACCAGTGGCTTTGAAAGAGCCATAAAACTCCTTTACCAAATTCTTATAGCAAAGTCTATTTAAGGACAAAAACTCCATCCATCCCTGGAACTAAAATAGTTCCCTAAACTTGAATTCTTCTTTTCCAAAGAACTTCCAGTCAATAACATATGAACGCATAAGAGGATAAGGAGATAAAATAGCTTTACCTTTGCTGTGAGAACCAGGACCCGTTCCTTCGATTTTTCTTTCCCTTTTGACTTTTCCATTTTGCTTTTCGATTTGACTTTCGACTTTTCCATTTTGCTTTTCGATTTGACTTTCTTTGAACTCGATTCCTCAATGGATTTCTTCTATCCTAATTCTTTTTTTTCGTACTTCTCAGATAATCTCTTAAGAAGTTGAAGTTCTTGTTCTATTAAAGAATTAGAGGAGGAAGAAGTAGAACTTGATCTGGCCATGGTTAGGGTTTCTGACACAGATTTTTCTTAGGGTTTTGTTTGTGAGAAGGAAGAGCAGTTTTAATAGAGAAGAAAAGTGATTAGTTAGAGAAGTTATTGATTTTAGGAAAACACTTAAAAGAGAAGTCATAATAAAGAGGAAAATTTTAAGAAATAAAAGAAAACGGTTTTAAGGAAAACTGAATCGACAAAAAAAATTCAAATAAAGAAATAAACGAAATGCCGCCAAAACTAAACCAAAACAAAACAAAAAAAATGAAATTAAATAAACACAAAATAAAGTAAACACAAAAAAAAAAAAAACACAAAAAGAAATCGACTGTTTTAAATTTTGTCTAAAAAATAGAATCTGATGGTGACATTAGAACTTCACATCAAGGCATTATGCATTTGGTTGACATTTAGAACTTTCACATCAGGTCATTATGCATTTCTTTTAAGACAAAAAACATTTTTTCAAAAGTTCACATAGAGTTACAATATTTAAGAAACAGTAACACAGAGCACAGAGCAAGTCTTTCAATCTCAAATATAGAAAGCATTTAGAACATACTTATAGGGTTCTAAAGTTAAGAGTTTGGAACTAACATACCAAGTTCTATTCTAATTAAGCAGAATTAGCTTTCAATTAAAGGTTTAGTAAAAATGTCTGCCAATTGCTTCTCTGTAGGAATGAACTCGATCACTATATCACGTTTTTGAACATGATCACGTATGAAGTGATGTCTGAGTTCTAGGTGCTTGGTTCTAGAATGCTAAACTGGATTCTTAGATAGGTTGATGGCGCTTATGTTGTCACATTTAATTGGGACTGTTTCTAAATTCAGACCATAGTCTGCCAATTATTGTTTGATCCACAGAATTTGTGCAACACGACTTCCAGAGCAATATATTCTACTTCTACAGTAGAAAGAGCAACAGATGTCTGTTTCTTACTAAACCATGATACAAGGGCGCTACCTAGAAATTGACAAGTTCCATTGACAAGTTTCCAGACGTGCTTTTTTCTATCTTACTTCTGCTTCCTGCAAAAATCAGATCACTATACCCAACAAGATCAATTGTATCACCTTTTTAGAATACCGCAAACCCCAATAGAAGTTCCACAAAGATTATCTTAGAATTCTTTTTACAGCAAATTAAATAAGATTTCTTTTGGAACATTGATTGAAACTAGCACATATAAACAAATACTAAAGTTGAATTGTCAGTGTCTGCCTTGCAATTAGATATAGTAAAGAACCAATTCATACTTTTTAAACAATTTTAATATCACATCCTTACCTTTTTTCAATTTTTTGTTTAATTTTGAGGATGGACTCATTGGCTGTACTACATACCTTGCATTCTCCATATTGAACCGCTTCAACAATTCTTAGTTATACTTTTTCCTTTGGTTTATTGAAAATTCCATTATCACATTGTTTGAATTTGAAAGGTCCAAGGAAGAAATTTAATTCTTCCCATCATGCTTCATTTCAAACTCACCCTGCATAATCTTAGAAAATTGCTTTACAAAGAAGGTCATAGTAGAATTCAAAGATTATTGTTCATCACATAGATTTTGCACAACTAAGAATATCATGTGCTTTTTTTTTTTTTTTAATAAATTAGTGTAGTATTCAACCTTCCCTCTAGAAAAACCATTTTTTCTAATAAAAACTTACAATAATCTATCCATACCAAGCTCTAGGAGCTGTTTTCAACTTATTAAAGGAGCTTTAGTATGTTTGTAAACATGATTTGGTTTATTCATAGACTTTCAAAACCGGGTGGTGTTTTACATACAACTTCTTCATTTAGAAAAGGCACTTTTTTCATATCCATTGAGTATAACATGAAATTTTTAAAAACATGCAAATGCACAAACATTCTAATGGCTCAAGTCTACATTCTAATGGCCTCAAGTCTAGCGACCAGAGCA
Organism: Jatropha curcas; assembly: GCF_014843425.1. Next base: position 2,363,171 of record NW_023591781.1, read on the forward strand.
AAGATCTCATCAAAATCGATACCTTCCTCTTGGTTGTACCCTTGAGCCACTAACCTTGCTTTGTTTCGCACAATATTACCCTGTTCATCAAGCTTATTTCTAAACACCCATTTTGTTCCAATGATGGAATGGTTTTTAGGTCTAGAAACAAGTTTCCAAATTTAGTTTATCTCAAATTGATTTAGTTCTTCTTGCATAGCAAGAATCCAACTTTCATCATTTTGAGCATCTTCGAAGTTTTAGGTTCTAATTGAGAAATGAAAGCAACATTACTAAAATATCTTTTAAATTGAGCCCTAGTCATCATCCTTTCTGAAGGATTATCCATGATGTCCTTTTGAGGATGATAACTGTGAAATCGCCATTCTTTTGGTTATTGAGAATTTTCATTTTCTGTTTCTGGCATTTGACTTTTAGGTGCATTCTGATCTTCATGTTCATCTTCTGGTTCAACCTGATTATTAACGTTCTGCTCATTTTCTGGCTGTTCTAATTGTTCTGATTGTTCATTCTGCTTTTCTTGATTAAAATCTATAGCATCATCATTTTCTAAAATCTAAAATTCTTAAAAGTAGAGATAGAGGTTTAAATTCAGTCAAACAACAACCATGAATAGATTTCTTCTACAACTAGAGTTTCTTGCTTAAACACCCCATATGCTTTACTATTACTAGAATATTCCTAGAAAAATCCTCATTAAGATTTTAGGCATCAAAATTTTAGTAAGGTGCATTTTCTTGTTATCTAGAATTAAAACGCATTTACACTCAAAAATGTGAAAATAACCCAATATTTGGCTTTTCTTACCTTTGTATAGCTCATTATGGAGGTCTTTTTCAGTTTAGATCTTACCATAAGCCCTGTTTAGAATATAACATTGCAGTGTTAACGCGCTTTCTGCCCAGAAATACTTTTATACTTTGGTAACTTAGAATCACTCAACATTGTTCTGGCCATTTCCTGAAGTGTTCTATTCTTGCGTTCCACTACTCCATTTTGCTGGGGTGTTCTAGGTGCTAAGAAGTTATGGAAGATTCCTAACTCTGCAAAATGCATCAAATTTTTGATTTTCAAACTCTCCTCCATGATCACTTCTAATCGCAAAGATGTTGTATACTTCTCATTTTGTATTCTCTTGCAAAGATGAACAAACATGTCATATGACTCATCCTTATTTCTAAGGAAGAGTGTCCAGGTGAATGTAGAATAATCATCTACAATAACAAATGCATAGAATTTACCTCCAAGACTAGAAGGAGTAATAGGTTCAAAAAATAATCAAGGTGTGGATAATTCTAAAAGTCTAGAAGTAGGAAACCATGCCCTTAGATTTGAAAGATGTTCTGGTTGTTTGCCCAATTTGACCAAGCATCACAATGTATCTTTTTCAAACTTTTTAGCTTTGGCCAAACCACGAAACTAAGTCTTCTTAGATATTTAGAAATAAGGTGGGCATCCATGCATGTCCAAGGTTTCTTTTTATGCCATAACCAACTAGAATTAGTCAACAGGAAACTAAAACAGTTTATGATCTAGGTTATGCATATCAGAAAGATCTACTAGGTTATACATTCTCAAAACTTTTTTCAATAAATAAAGCTCTGTTATCATGCATGTTTCTGAAACTTCAACATAAGAGGGTTCAAAAGATCACCTTCTATCTTTTATCACAATATGACTCATACTAACAGTTTAATATATTAATCCTTCTTACCTAGAAGATACATCTTCTATTGAAAGGTATTAGACCTACACACAATACCAATTGATTTTTACCTTTTTTGCTTTGGTCCCAAAGCTTACTGTACTCCCTATTCTTTTCTTAATCTGCGTGAATTTCTTTCTATCACCAGTCATATGCCTAAGAGCAAGCGCTAGTCCACTGTACCACATTTTGTTTTTAGCTCACTCATTTAGGCACAATTGTAAAAATCATGGCAGATTTAGGTTACCCAACCTCCATAATTTGGGTCCTGAAGAGTTAGTGTTAACAGGTGTATTCAGCTTACTTATTTGATTTTTTCTTTCTGTTTAGGACGTCAGATTTTTTATGTTCTAAAGTCACAACATTAGAAACAACTATATTTTTATTTAGAAAACTTTGCTTTTGTTTTCAAATTGTATCATAAGCTAAAACTTGTTCTTTTCTTTAGAAAACGACTCTGAAATTGACTTTAGGAATTTTAATCTCATTTTTCAAAGATTTCATTTTTCAGATTTAGTTCTTACATTTTTTCTTTCAAAGTGTTTTCAGATTTTTCAGAAAATTATATCATTTTACAATCTTAGATTCTTTGATCTCTATGATTAAGATCTTTGTGTGTAACTTCCCTTAATAAAAGCAATCTTTCAAATGGATTACATTCAGTTTTAAACTTTCTTGAAATCCTTCTTTAGAAATTTTATGCTTTTTTTTTATTTTAACAAGCTTTTCAAATTCAATGCAAAGGTTATTATAAGTATCTAAAAGATCATTTTCTGATTCAGGTTCAGAAATACTTACGTTGCTTTCTTCACATATTTGGCCTGTTGCATCTGTTTCATTACTTTCAACTTTCCGTGTTGAAGTCAGAGTGCTGATTTTCTTGGAGTCAGAATTGGTAGTGGCCATTAGACAAATATTTGCAGTTTCTTCTTGGTCACTTTGACTTTCAGAATTGGAATCGTCTGAGTCACTCCAAGCAGCTACAAATGCATGCTTTAGCTTTTCTTTCTTTAACTTCTTTTTCAGCTTAGGACAGTTGGGCTTCATATGGTCGGGCTTGTTGCATTCATAACAAACCACTTCAAAAGGTTCTTTCTTACAAAAAGGTTCTTCTTTAGGCAGTCTATTTTTAGGTGGAAAGTCTTTCTGATAAAACTTTTTCTGTGGCCTTCCACTCTTTTATTAGAACTTTTTGAAAATCTATTAGCAACCAAGTGCTAAATTATCACTATCAAGATCAGGAAGAACTTTCTTCACTAGAAACTACTTTCAAAAGCCAGTCCTTTCTTTTTCTTATCTTTCTACAGTCAAAGAGATCTTCATCTCTTCTGAAACAAGAGGCTCCTATCAAGTAATCATAAGTAACGGGGGTTCTCTTTGTTAATTCCATAACATTCCTATAGAAATCCCATCTTTTAGGATTTAGAATTTCTTTTTCAGGATTTTCTTAACAAGCTCCATCTTCTTTGAAATTTCCTTTCCGAGAGTTTCTCAAAGGATTAACTTACATTAGCTACATTAGTAAATCTAGAATTTAATTCAGAAATAGTGTCTCCTTAAACATTTCATATTCTCTCCAAAGGATATTAATTCTGGATTCCTTCACTCGATCAGTACCCTCATAGGTAATTCTAAGTTTTTCCCAGACTTCTATTGCAGACTTACATCCAGACACCTTATTGTATTATGTTGGATCTAATGCACAATGAAGAATAGTAATAGCTTTTGCGTTTATAGAAATATCATTCCAATCAGCATCAGCATATTCTTCTTCTGTTTTTCTAACTCTCTCATTTTCTATAGTTTTCATAGGAATACAAGGACCAGTAATGACGTTCCTCTAGCAGTTTATGTCAACCGATTTTATGAAATTTTCCATTTTGGTTTTCTAATAAGAGTAATTAGAACCATTGAATAAAGGTGGTCTAGAAACAGGTGGTCTAGAAACAGATTGACCGTCTAAAGATGTAAGAGGAAGTGAGGCTGCCATAGGATCTTTCTCTTAAGCTGTTAAGCTTTGATAAGTCAAGAGCCAAAGCTCTGATAAATGGCATAACCCAAGAGGGGGATGAATTGGGTTTTCTAAAAATTAAAATTTAACTATCAAAAACAAAATCAGAATTCTGTTGCAGCGGAAATAGAATGCATTTGCGAGAGTAAGTTATTAAGATTAGAACTTCCTCATAAAGCTCTATGCAGAAAATAGAAAGACTTTGTAAAGGGCAGTTATTGATTAGAACTGCTTCACAATATCTTAAATAATTTCAAAACGACTTTATGAAGGAAAGTTATTACGTTTTTGAACTACCTTATAAAGTTTAGACAAATATTAAAGAGTATATAAGAGACAGTTATTGAATTTCTAAACTGCTTCACAAAGCTTTAAGTAAACTTAGAAAACTGATTAGAAACCCAAATTGTGAAATAAACTGAATATAGAAGAACATATTAGAAATTGGTGTATTCACAATGCAAAAGTCCAGAGTTCTAATATTCAATAAAGATAAAGCTTATTCGAGTTTAGAACAAAATAATTAACAACTTAGCATTTCTAAACGATTAACATAAGTGTAAATAAAATGGTATCAAGCAGAACTTCAGAAAGTAAAAAGATTAACACAGCCATTTATAGTGGTTCGGCACTAACTCGCCTATATCCACTCCCCAAGACTTATCTTGAGATCCTCCACTATGCTATCTCTTTTTAAGGGTGAGAGACAAACCAACAGTACAAGGTAATAGATCAACTCCTAGATCTACCCTTTGTCCCACTAGGTTTTCCAAAGGTTCTAGTCAACCTCAAAGTCAACCTCAACCCTTTCTGTTTTTGCAGAGAACAGAAACTCAAATCAAGACATTAGAATCCCACACAAGGAGAAGGTCGCTTGATAACCTATTTTCACAATAGCTTTTCACCTAAGTTATTACACAAATGTTTTTCAATTAAAAACCTATCTACAACAGATGACAAAATCTATATAGACAGAGAGAAATGCAAACATAAGCACAGGAAAAATAGAAATCAGATTAGAAAATTGTTTTAAAGAACAGAATATGTTTTTCAAAAGAAGTTGTTATAAAATTTTCTTTTCTCTTTTAAAAATAATACGTGAAGTAATAAGATGAAAAGAAGTAAGGGGGTTGAGCATAAGTTCTAAGAGATTAAAGATTTGATCAATGGACTTATACTCTTAAAACAAAAACTCACGTCTTTACAAGGGAAAGACGCCTTTTATAGAGAGGGATGAAAGTCCCATAGAAAGTCCATTTAGAAGTAAAATCTCTCCTTTTTAAATAAGAAAAATTATCTTTTCCAAATTTTTAGAGATACGGAAATAAATCCTCTCGTAGAATAAGAATTTTAGGTTTTCCTTTAAAAATAAGTTTTCGAAAATAAATATAAAAATCTTTTTCAAAATATTTTATTACCAAAAATAATTAAGATAAAATCTCTTTCATTTAGGTAAGTGAATTAAATTTTCAAAAATGGAAAATTTTGTTACCATAAATGATTAAGACAAAGTCCCTTTTGTTTAGGTAAGAAAATAAAAAAGAATCATGATTTATCTTTTATAAGTTAAGGTAATTTTGAGAGAGAGAGAAAAATATTTTTGTGCTTATAAAATAATATTCTCTCTATCCTACAACAAATCCTAATATAATTAACCACTAAAATCTTCAATGGTTTTCATGATCTTCATTTAAATTTGGATTTGTTAGAATTTGCCTTGTTTCTTAATAAAAATAAATAAATCTGCATAAAAATAAGATTAGCACAAATAAAATAATTAAATTTATTTGTTTTGCTTAATCATCAAAATTTCAAGATAAAATTAACCCTTGAGCCAATAATCTCTCCCTTTTTGATGATGACAAAACCAATAAATTTATCAAACATAAAATCATGTGCTCCCCCTAAATTTATGCATGTCAACAAAATTTAAGTTCTAAACATAATTTTGGTAGGTCTTAGAACTCCCGAAAAAAGCCCTCCCTCCGGAACGTAAAACTAGAAAGTCCGCTTGCCGCCCTTCACGGCGCGGCAGCGGTCGCCGGAGACGGCGGCGGCGGCAGCCGCCAGTGACAGCGGCTGCGGAGGCCCTTCACGGCAGCAGCAATCGCCCTCACCGGCGGCAGCGGCCGCCCTCCTCGACGGGAGCTGCCGCCCTCCCGCCCGATTTTTGCCTATAAATAGGCCCTGAGTCCTCAGTTTTTACTCACTCAGCCTGTGTTGACGAACGCTCCTTCTCCCCTACGCTCCTTGCGATTCTTTACTGCTTCTCTGCATTTAGCATAGGCTTTTATTATTTTCTTTTTATTATTTCAATTGTGTGATACTTGGTCACTCTTAAATTAAATTAATTAATCAATATCCCTAAACGAGGAGCTTAATTTGGAAGTTTTCAAAACTGAAGCTAAGAAGCGGCCGTCGATTAATTCCAGGTACATAAACGAAACTCTACCATTTATTTTAGCAACTTCATGCATATTCTCTCTACTCCTAACTTCTGCAAACTGCATAAATGCATTCACAATCATTAATTTGGCAAAAATAAAACTGCCTTAATTCTAAATGCCCGGTTAATTAATAATCGTGGTACAAAAGCCTAAATCCGACAATATTGGCTAAAGCCTAGTTAATCAATAGCTATGGTGATCGTCTTTATTTCGAACAATTCGGCTTAAGTCCAATTAATCAATAATTGTGGCTAAAGGCCTTAATTAAACACGTTTTCTTGGCAATAAATTGCCTACATTGCAATTCAATTGATCTCTTTGGGCAAACAAATTGCTTATAAGGGAGATTAATCTTTTTTAGCGACAAATCGCTTAAAACAAAGTCTTGGCAAAAGCCTTTAATTAATCAATCTTTTGGCAAACTAATTGCCTAAATCAACATCTTTTGGCAAACTAATTGCCTAAATCAATTTTGGCGACAATCGCCCAATCAACATCTTTTGGCAAACTAATTGCCTAAATCAATTATTTTGGCTAAAAGCCTTTAAATAATCAATTTTGGCGACAATGCCTAAATCATATCAATTTTTGGCAACAATTGCATAAATCGATCTTTTGGCTAAAAGCCTTAAATCAACACTTTTGGCAACAAATGCCTAAATCAAATCAATCAATTTCTGGCAAAATGCCTAAACAAAATGCAAATGCACCAAGCAATACACACACTCATCATTAAGCATACCCATCTCAAAGCCCTTTTAAAAGGCCTATGAACTACATCGACTTTGATCTTCCATTCAAACGGAAGATACGTAGCACGTTCAGGGATTTACGACCGAGCGGCAAGTCGAAATCATCAAAACATTTTTCATTGGTCCATTATATCATTTACCTTGCAAGCATTCATTCATTCGGTTAGTTCATCAGCATGACATACGTCCTCGGGATCCACCTCGGGTTCGCAGACCATGCTCTTAAACATGGGATAATTAATCTAGTTAATAGGTTAATTAAAATGGAGTTGGAGTCACTTAGGGTTTTTTCCTAGTTTACCCTAAAATAATTAAACAAGGTGGCGACTCATACGTTCACGTGCATTTCTGCCCTAGTCATTGTTTTTCCCCCCCGGAGAGAATCAAAAGTTTTTATATTTGTTTTGATATGTTTATTTTGGAAAAGTGGTGATAAAAATCTCTTTTTGGATAAACGATGCCGATAAATCGGTCTTACAAAATGATTTTTAGTCACCACCCATTTTTTCGGCAATGGGACCGTTTCTAATTTTATTTTTATTAAATGACTCCATTTTAAACCCAATTTTATTTAAGGCCGATTATTTAAAGAAACTGGTCAGGCGTACCAAGTACGATTCTAGGTAAGGGAATTAGGTACGTCGGCCCGTTGGAAGCCGACGCCCGGAAGACCGGCCTCTTCTAACAAATGATTTCTAATTGATTTTATTTTAGAAAAGACAATTATTTAAACCCAACCCGAACAAATCGAACCGAGTTCCTATGTGGAAAATTATTTAATCGTCCCAATTAGGTTCATTCATTGCATTTATCACAAATAAATCATCATATCCATCATCCACCCATAATACATATCAAATAAAGATAAAAGACCCGCTCTTGCCGACCCGCTCTTGCCTTATGGTTAAAGGCGGGCCACAATCGAGTTTAAATAAATAAAATTAATGGTAAACAATAAGAAATAAAATCCTAAAATCAATAATCATCATAATTAATTGATTTAGTTTGATTAAGACTCAGTTGCCCATAATTGATCGTTTTCTGTTAGCATTAAAATCTACTTAGTGAAATGAAATTAAAACAAAATAACAAAAATAAAATTGAAACTAGGAAACAGTCCGCGTCACGCGGGTGTTCTATGGAAGAACAGTCGCGTGGCGCACTCTGGTCCTTTATTTTGGAATCTATAAGTTGCCGTCACCAGCTGTTTATGAAGAACAGTTGCGTGACGAACTCTATCAATATTATGGAAATTGGGAACAGTCGCGTCACGCGAGTGTCTATGATGACAGTCGCGTGACGGAACGTCCTAACCAACGTGAACGGAATTTTGTGACTACTCCAAATCCTCAAACTTTAATTGATTATTTAATTCAAGATATCATATTAAATACAAATACGAGGATAAAAATACTGGGTATACAATAAGCTCTTGCGTAACGCAGGTGGTCCAGTTCCGAATCAAAAGAACTTTGACATGAACTAGCGCCGCGTCACAGCAGGTAGTAGCTGCGTGACGCGACTGCTCTTGGTCCGCAACTACCTTTCAAACTACCCTTTTTTTTACGTTTCTTTTTTTGTTAACAGTGGTTTAACACAACTCAGAAATACTCAGAAATGGCAAATGGCGTTTAAAACCATACCAATTATATTCCATACTAGAAAAATGAGATTTTTTAAGAGATAGAAATATTAGAAATGAAAAGAAGAAAGTTAGAAATCGTTACCTAGCCCTCAGATTTGAGGCATTTCATGCACTGAAATCAGTTTAAGAGATGTTGTATACACGATTCTAGAACGTGGTTTATCAAGTAAATGTTTTTTCTTTTATCTTTCTCTCTTTTGCTCCTCTTTTTATCTTCTTTTTTTCTTTTTTTCTTTTGATTTCCAAAACCAAATGTCTAATGGTTTGATTCTTCCTCAAGTTTAACCTCACTTGAGTTCCCTTGGGGAAGAAAACCCTAGCCAATTTTTTTGTAAAACTTAGGTTAAAGTCTTTTCAATTTTTTAGAGCCAAGAATCAGAGAAATGTCAAAAAGTCCCCGTTTTTGCTGTGAAAATGTTGTATTTATATGGCTAGGGCAAACAGGGCAAAGTCGCGTCACGCGGGTAGCAAGCTGCGTGACGCACTGTAAACCTGCGTGGACGGCGACTGTAACCTTTTCGTACAGTTGCCGCGTATCCGTACAACAGTGCAGGCCGTTGCACGGGCACACCGCCAGAGGTGTCAGCCCTTGTATAGAGCCTGCGTGAACGCAGCTAAATGCCCGTCACGCAGTACTAGCTGCGTGAACGCAGCCCTACACGGGTCAGGGCTCCTTTGGGCGGTTTTGAATTATTTTTTAGTTTAACACTTCCTGGTTTTATTTTCGTGATACCTGTCCCTTGTCCTCAATATCATCATTGGGTCAGGTGAGGCATAAAATCACGCCGTCAACAAGTTGCCCCCCACTTTATCAATTAATTGTATAAACGATTTGTAAGTGGTCTATTGACGCGCCTTCTATCAGGCAATCCTCTCGAGAGCTCAGGTTTTGGATCGGCTTGGGAAAGAATGCTGAATCAATCATCTGTCACCTGCCTAAGCTTTTCGAATTTGATCGCTTCGTCGGTTTCCATCAACGATGTGAATGACTTCAAAGCTCGGTTTTAATTCGGCTTGGAAGACCCTTCGGGGCTCCGGTTTGATCGGCCTGAAGGGTTTTTGATTTGGATCATCTGGCCACCGCACTTCAGCTTGGTTTGGCCTCGCCTTGTCGGTTTCCACAGAAATCTGAAGAGACTCCTACCTCGAAGCTCGTTTGATCCAGGCTTCGAAAAATGTTGATTTTGTGTAAAAAAGTCCTTCGAAGCTCGTTTGAATTCGGCTTTGAAGAGCTTGATCTGGCCACCTACTCAGCTCTGGTTTGAATCGGGCTTTATCGGCTTCCAGTTCGATTTTGAAAAGGCATCTTCGAGGCTCGGTTTTGATCGGCTTGAGAGACGTTAATTTACCCTGGTCAACTCGGCAACCAAACCATCATTGACTAGGGGAAGGAAGTCCCGACAGCTTCGCAATACAACATCACTGATGGAAATTGAAAATTTTCTGATTAGTTCGCAATGCCCCATCACTATCAGAAGGACCTATCGGCTTTGAAAAAACCATCACCACGCCGGTTGGCCTGAAAATTGTTCACCAGAAGAAAGGAGAAGAATGTTTGTACGAACAGACTTTGCTCTTCTGTAGAAAAATATTGGAACATCACCTGTTTCCTATGCATTACTTATGAAAAATTTAAAAAATTTTGGCGTAAGATGATTTAAACAAACAATTTGGTTATCTGCATTTTCAGATATACCTTTCTTTTATGATATAGTAGTCGAAAGAAAACTCACCTGAGGGTAATCTGGGCAATTTGATGTCCTGCCCCCTGTGCGATGAGTAGACAAAAATTGCTGACGTGCACGAGGCGCACATCGACGTCAAGTTGCCAGAATGGGTTGTTGTGGGCTTTTGAAATGGGCCGTGTGGGCCTGTTGGGCTTGAAAAGAGATAATGGGCCCGATGCTCCTTTTGGACCTGGAAGAGTGGGCTTGGGCCCAGCTTGTTTACTATAAGTAACTTCTTTCATAACCAATTCAGTTTCACTCATTCCCAAACCCTAAGCAATTGAAAATTCTCTGAACTGTTCAACTGAAAACGATGTCTCAGATTTCAGAAATCCCTGCTTCTGCTTACACTCGGGAGATGTACACTCGGGAGATGGATACCTTGTTGGCCTACCGATATCCCCAACCTTTGACGGCGAAGCCGGTGCCGGTGAGCCGGAATCCGCTGACCCCGTGGGACACGACCGTTGCAGCTTTTGCCATTGCCGGTACGCGTTCCCGGTCCTGGTCGAGACGAGCCGAATGCGTTGCTTTCAGTCCGAGGTAAAGTAAGAAAATTTCCTTTCTCCTTTTTTGTTTTTACTGCTTTTGATCGTAGCTGTAGTAAATAAGACTGTGATTTTGTGTTAGGCCTGCGTCAACAGTCGCGTCACGCAGGTAGGAGTTCGTGGGCGCAGCTGTTCTTATCCATGAACAGTTGCGTGACGCCAGCTGTTTTGTTGTGAAGTAGTTGCGTGACGCAACTGTTCGAGCGCCAGAACCTAGCTTGCCTTTGACTTTAAAATCGTCCCTTTAGACTGCGTTAGAACTTGGGTTGTTTGAATTTGATTGTTGGGATCAGCACCTAAGGGCGACTTGATTTGCCCCTGAAAATTACATGAAAACAACACAAACATAGTGAAATTAGGTTGAAATAATCGAACTACATGCGTACCTTCGACAGTGGCACAACGCAGCTATTCTTTTGAAGAATAGTGCGTGACGCGACTGTTTCGTTCAATGTGTAAGAGTCTTGAACATTTGACGTGAGCGCAGCTAGCGAGTGCCATGGCAACGACTTCGTGGTGCGTGACGCATCTGTTCTTAGGCCACATATTTCAAACAGTTGTGTGGCGTAGCTGTGGATGGCGTAGTGCGAAGTGCTGAGGTTGAGCTTACGCGGCTGTGCTTCTGAGTGCGCAAACTTGGGCAAAGCTGCGTGGCGCGACTACGTAGCGCGTGACGCGACTTTGTAGTTGCGTGACGCAGCTAGGTTCAAACGATTTTGTTTGTTTAATATTATTTTTCTTCCTGCCATAGAGAAAATGAACAAATTGTTAGCTTATATTTATCAAATCAAAAATTTTTTTCTTAAACAGGTTAATCTGGGCAAGGCCCGCTCAGGCGGAATGCGGCTACTGATGCTTCTACTTTCTGGGATCTGCTGGACCCGCCTATGCGAGCTCGGGTCATCGCTGCGGCCCTTCGGAAGATTACGCTGCCAAGATTGCGGCCGCACGCAAGCCTCGTTTCCCGCCCGCTATGCGATATGCATTGATGGAGCAGGTGGAACAATTGCACACATAACTTTCCGTATTCGGGTTCTGCGAGATGACTCTCACACGCCCGTGGACTAATGCTGCTATTACTGGCCCTCCGCTCCTGGCCCGGTTCCCCACTAGGATGCCTCGGTATCAGACGGCCACCCTCGGGGCCCAGCTAGTCCGTTCCTTGCTCGGTGTTACACGCAACCCGGTAAAACTCGTACAGGGGTGCATGTCTTACGAGACGGTCTGGCCGGTTCTGGGGCCGAGAGGATCAGGATCCGCTTGGAGGCTTGGAGGGAGTTGCCGGGGAGGCCCGACTTGCTGGCTCCTGGCGTATACTCGGGAAGGAGAGGGACCAGGCTCTTCGTCCTTCTTATTCTATCACATTATCTTCGTCCCGCTTTATGCACTCCCAGAAATAAAGGGAGAACCAGCGGTGCTGGATGTCTTTCGGGATCTGAGCCAGGTCGGGTTCATTCGACTGGGCCACACTCGGTTTGGCTCATCTCCTATCGACGGTCTGGAATGTCTGGACGCCGTGGTAGCGGTGAGTCGAAACTAGTTGGCTGTTTCATCCGGCCTTTGAGGTAACATTCTTTCAACTCTTCACCTTTTATTTCTCATTCTGAACTGGTTTCAACTTACTGATGTCGTCAACTTTTTCTGCTGTAGGTAATCGGTCCTATGAGTACTCCTGCATCCTATCCGGCGGTCTGAGCGGTGACCTCTTCCCATCGAGACCAGAGAGGATTCCTCCGCTTCCCATGGCCCACTGCCATCACACTTACGGCTAGTGGCGAGGATCCCGAGTACTGGCGGAGCTTCCTTAATCGATCGGGAGCTGTCTGATGTGAAGTAGCGAAGAAAACCTAAATCTTTAAGCTATCTTCTTTTTTTTTTTTTTTTAAACTTAAATACACACAAATACTGATTTTCTCCTTCTTTTGTGCTGTCGCCCTGGACCCATGGGACCTAGCGAGGCTGGAAGGACCTACCCGGGCCGGGAGGTGGCTTTAGTTGCACCCCGGTCGAGGTTGCGATGCCGCGGGTATTGGCCCAACAGGTATTTTTCGGAGAGAGGGTCTTTGACACTCCAGTAGCTACAGCACGGCGGAGGGGTGCCTCATGCCCTCCTCGGCATATGTGTCTACTGGGAGGGCTTGACCCGGGAGGACTTGGAGGTAGAGTACAGGAGGCTTCTCGGCGAAACGATTTCCTGTCCGTCGGTGGACTTCCCCTCTTACTTCGCCTCTCAGATGCAGGCACGGCCTTCCTGAGGTCCTTCGAGTACCCAGGTACTTCATCTGATCTTTTGTTTATTACTTTATTACTATTTTCAACTGTTTCAAATCGCTGATGCCATTATTTTTCTCTGTAACTAATGCAGGAGCAGAAGACGACAAGACAGCGGCTCCACTACGAGTGAGGCAGCGGCTGATGCCGGGTGGCGCGGCGGCTCTGGCTGGACTGGCCGGTGTAGTGCTTGGTGGCAAATGGTTCTCCAAGCCTGACATGGGAGGTGGTGTTGGACGCTAGTCTAAGGTTTGGGATCTAGCGTCGTTATATTCCTGCTGAATCTTCGCAGGCTCCTCCTACGGTGGCAGCTATAGGACCTGAGCACGCTACAACACGTAAGTCATAAAACGAATTTACAAAAGTTAGAAAAGCATTTACACTCGAGTAAGTCTTTTTAAATGGATATTCTTGTTTGCAGGTGCCGGCCCAGAGTACAAGAGATTCTGCCAGCGTTCGGGTTTGCCCGA
>NW_023591781.1:2377246-2447729 GCF_014843425.1 Jatropha curcas
CTGATTCCTCAGGCCTCATCCGGTCGCTTGGGTCACTGACAGGCGTGAACCTCTGGAAAAATTCAGTCAATCGACAGGGCCAGCAGAATTGCTTTCCTGCCCGCGTCACCAAAACAATCATAGCGGCCTAGCTGTTGTGGATCATATTGGACCATGAACTGAAATAGACTTTCAAACGACCGTTACCAATTACCCAATCTTTACCTATCATAGCTTGACTACAAGGGGCATTGGGAAATTGCCACCACTATCTATAAATAGCGCCGCAGAATCTCCCAAACACAATAGGGCACAATCTCTCCCATCATGGGCTGCCGAACTGGAAAACGTGGCCTCGGGTCGCAAACTGACGCAGAAACGCGATGAACAAATCACACGTCAAAATTACCACTCTCCTAGATCGGTAACAACATTAGGAGAAAGGACACGCTCCTCCCTAAGTTGATCCTTTTTTCGACTTTGGAGAGACTCTAGTCCAGCTGGCTGATTCTATTGATATTTAAAAAAGGATTCATTATGAAGGAAGGAAAGGAAAAAGGCAAAAAAACAAAAAGAAAAAGAGAAACGTGGCTAAAAAAAAAACTGTTTTTTTTGGCACAAAGATTTCAGCTGAGGAAAATATGAAAAAAAAAGGATAGAGATACGGAAACTATACTTTTTATTACGAAGAAGAAAATAGTACCACAGGCGCGGAGGCGGAGCGAGGGGCGGCCCTGCCGGACGGAAGGACGACTCCTACAAACAGAACCAACCTACGCCACGTAAAAGACGAATGCGCCGCGTGCTTTACACCAGCCGGAAAAAAGTCAATTATTAGTGACTTTGATTAAAAAAATAAGAGGAGAAAAATCGACAAAGAACAAGGAGTCGAGCATTTGCCAAATTAAAAAGTAGAAATTTCTGTCTTTTCTTTAATTTGAAGGTGAACTTAAACCATGGCATTACATATAAATTTTCAAGTGCTAAACCAAACGTGCCAGGTACATTCAAAAAGTTTCAGTTACAGGCCAAAGCAAAAAAAACACAGGAAAAATCTGTCGAAGCAACCATCCGGCATCCAGCGGCGAAGGGGCTGGACCTCCTCTCCTCTGATTTCATTCAAAGGCCCTCAAGGTTCAGGACGAAGAAAAGTTCCCTAACTGCATTGCTCGAGCATCAAGCATACCACATCTGACTCTTGGACCAAAATAAGCCGGTGAGAAAACCTTGAAAAATCACTTACCAACAAACACAAGTCAATAATCAAATCTTCTTATGAATCCTTTTTGTGAGAGACCTTTATCAGTCAATACCTCAAGTAATGTCCTCGCGGAGGAAGATCCAAAGCGATCCACATTCCTCCAGGGAGGGACCTCTCGAAAAGCTAGAGTGCATCAGGAGTATGGTAGGAAATGTCTGTATGGAAGACGTAGGTGGCCAAGCCTGAATTGAAGCGGGTCCTTGGTAGCCTCTTGAGATGGCCCCGCGGGAAGCCCTGGACGAACCCTACCGAGGGTTAAGGCCCAGCCCGGAGCATGGACCCTCAACCGGAGTGGAAGAAAAGGGATCCAGTCTGGGGCCTTCCTTCCTTGGAGTCCTGGTCCGAAGGGCCTTGAAAGCGCGAGAAGAACGTGCTGATAGGAGGGCTATTGAAGGTGCCCTTGAAAAATCATCAAACGAAGATCGATAGGCTGCGCATCAGAAACATCTTGCAGAACTCATCATAATTCTCCTCCAGAATTAAAAACTCTACATGGGGGAAGCCCCTTGATCATATGAGTCAGCGGTCGGTCAAGCTATCATCTGCTTTCCCGCTCGCATGTTCCTTCGGGAGGGGAAATAAGGGACGGGAGCGGCCAGGGCCTCTGATTTCTTGAAAGTCATTTCTACCTTCTCTCACCCAAGTAATATTGCCTTCAAGGCACGGGCTAAACACGGTGCGACAGGGACCACCCTCCGTCGAGCACACGGCATCCCGACCGTTTGGAAAATGGGGGTCGGCCTGAATCCAAAACTCTGTAAACGGCGCGGTCATCGCCCCTTTTCCTCAACCTGATGAAGAAAAAAAAAGGGCAAATAATTGTGTTACATAAATCCTTTTTATTGCCACATACAAAAACAAATTTACCAAGGACACTTACCCTGATCCACGTGCAAGTATCGAACATGAAGGTCCGCAGGTTCCCTTTAAGACTTTCTCCGTCAAACAGTTTGGAGGTTTGGTTTCGGGCACCACCAACCAAAACGGCCAAACTCGGTACCAGGCCCTAATCCAAGATCAGCCTGAATCAAGCTCCGGGCGATTGGTAAGGAAAATACTCAAATGCCCAAGTCTGCGAACCACAGAAGCAAGAATCAGTGAGGGAAAATCAGTAAATTAACAGAAAAGCACAGGAAAAGGAGAATGGTTCTTTTACTTACCTCCCAAAGTAGTCAGGTTCCCCCTGAGCTTACAAATGCCCCGACTTCAGATTCCACATATGTCATCGTACATGCAGCTCAGATAGCAACCGGCCCAGTCGTTACTTCCTCAGATGCTGCCAGATTGTTTCCAAACTCTTCAAGATGGAAGGGATTAAACTTCTCTTTCCTGTTGGACCAGAAGGTCGTTGGACCAGAAGGTCGAAGCGAACAGCAGCAACAGGGTGAATCTGGCCACCTGAGTAGCCGTCAACTCTCCCTGCCTGTATCTAGCATAGATGTCGAGGGCCTGGAGGGATAACCAGCGTCTGGAAATGCTCAAAACGGGAGTAGTAGAGCCTGGCCCGACAATCCGGGGCAAGTCAATCCCTATCAACTCAACCATCCGATCAGGAGAGACCTCAGTCCTCCAGTCATTGTACAGCTTGATCGGCCGAATGCCAAAAGGAATCCCGGAGATTACCGAAAAATCAGTGGGGGTAATTATCATCTCACCCCAAGGGAAATGGAAAGGGTCATCGTCAACTCACCCCAAGAAAAATGAAAAGTGTTAGTGGTGTCCCACCATCTCTCGGCCAAAGCGCACAGTAACTCCTTGTGGCTACTCCGACCCATGTCAAGGTGCCTCAGGTAGCCTAGATAGGATGGACCGATAATCCCTCCAACTGGGTTGTTGTGATCAAATATCTCGACCGGAATTTCAGACACAGAGGTCTTACCCACATCTAATTTAATATAAGGATCCTAGACGGTAAAGCAATACAAGAGTTATCCCTCGATCCCTTACTAAGGATAATATCTTAATTCTACCCTAGCATGCACACTAATAAAACAATAAGTGCGAAAACAAATTCACAATTCAGCCACAGAGGCCCAAAATTCATAACTCGGCCACAGAGGCCCAAAAAAATCACAATCCGGCCACAGAGGCCCGAGCTGTCACACGGATTTCGTCAAGAGAAATCCCCAGGGACTCTAGAAAGTCCTCATCGCTACTATAGCCCGAGGAAGCCATTGGTGAAAGAAAGATGAGAGAATTTGAGAGAGATCTTTAGAATGGAGAAGTAGAAATGAGTGAAAAATGAAATGTTGAGCTATTTATAAAGAGAAAAAGGGCCAAAAGGCGGTCTTCTGGACGCGTCTGTTTTTTTTGCCTCCAAAATTTGTGTTTCAGATAACCACCGACTCCCATAAATTATCTTTATTTTTTATGGTCTGCCGCGTGGGGGCAACTGTGAATTACCAAATTTTGAGGCTCAAAAAGCCTATTTTCCCAGACTGCAAACAGTCCGGCCCGGACCGGAGCCATTTGGAAAAAGTTCCACTGAAAGTATGGCCAATATGATACTTGAAACGTCCGGAAAATTACGGGATCGCCAGGAACTTGTCTCAGAATATTTTTTTGGAGGTACGGAAACTCCCAAAAAAGCCTTCGGAATGAAAAAACTAAAAAAATGGACAAGACCACGGCGGCGGCGGCCGCCGACAACGCAAAAAGCTCGGTGGCGCCCTTGGACCGCCCCACGCTTTCGCGCAGCTGTCGCCCTCTGCGGCGGCAGCGGCCGCCCTCCACCGCGAGTTTTCCCTATAAATTACAGCCTCGAGCACTCAGTTTTACTCACCTCAGTCTGTCCTGTTGACGGGACGCCTCTCTTCTTCCCCTACGCTTCCTTTGCGGTTCTTTTACTGCTTTTCTGCATTTAGCTGTAGGTCTTTAGTATTTTTGCTGGTTGTGATACTTGCCGTCACTTAAATTAAATTAATTAAATTAAATTAATTAATATTCCCCTAACGAGGAGCTTAATCTGGAGTTTTTCAAGCTGAAGCTAAGAAGCGGTCGCCGATTAAATCAGGTAATAATTAAACCCTGCCTATTTAATTTTAGCACTCCATGCATGTTTCTCTTCTACTCCTGATTTTACAACTGCATAAATGCATTCACGTCATCATTAGGCAAATAAACTGCCTCAATTAAATAAGATTAGGCTAAAATGCCCGGTTAATTAATAATCGTGGTATTAAAGCCTAAATCCGACAATATTGGCTAAAAGTATCTAGTCAATTAATGACTATGGTAGACTATGATATAATCGCCTTTATTTTTCGAACAGGTCCGGCTTAAGTCAATTAAATCCAATAATTGTGGCTAAAATGGCGCTTAAGTAAACACGTTTCTTTTTGGCCAATAAATTGCCTATATTGCAATTCAATTTATCACTTTTTGGCAAACAAAAATTGCCCTATAGTTAGATTAATCATTTTTTTAGCGACAAATCTGCTTTAAAGAGAATTTTGGCAAAATGCCTTAATTAAATTCAATCTTTTGGCCTAAAAGCCTTAAATCACTCATTTTGGCGGACAATGCCCAATCAACCAACTTTTGGCAAACAGATTGCCTAAATTCAACTCCTTTTTGGGCTAAAAGGCCTTCAAACAATCACTTTTGGGGCAAACTAATTGCCTAAATTCACATCAACTTTTTGGCAACAATTGCCTTAAATCAATATCTTTTTGTGCTAAAAGCTTTAAATCAACACTTTTTGCAAACAAAAACGCCTAATCAAATTTCAATCAATTCTTTTGGCAATAATGCCTAAAACAAAAATGGCACCAAAGGCATACACACCACTCATGCATTAAGCATTACCCATTCAAAAGCCCTTTAAAAAAGGCCCTAGATCGAAACTACGTCGACTATTATCTTCCATTCAAATGGAAGCACGTAGCACGTTCGGGATTAACCCCGAGGGCAAGTCGAAATCCAACTTAAACATTTTCATCTGCGTCCGATTACATAACATTCGCCCTGCAAAGCATTCATTCATTGTTTAGTAATCAGCATTGACATAGTCTCCAGGGATTCCACTCGGGTTCGTAGATTGTGCCTTAAACATTGCGCGGATAATTAATCTATAATTAGGTTAATTTAAAAATTGCGAGTCAAACTTAGGGTCTTTTCCTAGTTTACCCTTAAAATAATTAAACAAGGTGGCGACTCACACACTTCACAATTGGAGTCAACTTAGGGTCTTTTCCTAGTTTACCCTAAAATAATTAAACAAGGTGGCGACTCACACATTCACGTGCATTTCTGCCCTTAGTCATACCCATCATATGCCTATCATCGGGGGAGGGGTTCACAACTGCTGGTCCAGGAAACGGGGTAGAAGAGGAAGGAATAGAAGGAAGTGGCGGCGGCACGGGGGGCTAAGCAAAAGATGAAGTCCCAGACATACCTGAAGAAGGAGGAGTGATAGTCCCTCCTCATCCACGTGTACTACGTCCTCGGCCAAGGAAGTGTGTGTTTGGGGTGACTTTCGAGAAAGTGCGAGGATTAATAATGGGAACTAAAGGAGTAGAGATTGATCCAGATAAGATCAAGGCAATCTAAGAGATGGAGCCGCCCAAGACAGAAAAACAAGTGAGAAGCTTTCTGGGAAAGATTCAGTATATCAGCAAGTTCATATCAAAGTTGTCTATAGTATGTGATCCAATCTTCAAGCTTTTAAGCAAAGATTAGCCAGTAAAGTGAAATGGTCATTGCCAAACAACTTTCGACAAAATCAAGGACTATTTGTCAAGTCCCCCGGTTTTATGCCCACTAAAGCTAGAGAAATCCTTAATTCTGTACTTGACAGTGGAAGATGCTAGATTTAGAGCTATGTTAGCACAAGCCGATGAAGCCGGTGTTGAGAAGGCAGTATATTATTTGAGCAAAAATGTTCTTCCAAATGAACAAAAATATAACTTGATTGAAAGAACTTGTTTAGCAATGGTATGGGCTACCAGAAAGCTTCGACACTATTTTCAATCTTATAAGGTGATAGCAATATCAAGAATGGATCTGGTTAGACATTTATGTGGGACACCAGCACTAGTGGAGAAAGTAGCAAGATGGCTAATCCTACTGTCAATATTTGATATTGAATATGCTATGAAGAAAATCATCAAAGGACGAGCAGTTGCAGGCTTTTTAGCAGCATATCCAGTGGAAGACAGTGAAGAATGAGAGATCGACTTTCCCAATGAACATCTGAATTTGATAGAGAAGAAAGGATGGAAGCTCTACTTTAATGGTTTAACGCATAGCAAGGGAGCGGCAGTAGGCGTTTTGTTAGAATCTCCACAAGGAGAAGTTATCTTGATGTTGAAGAGGTTACAATAAGCAGTCATGAATAACATGGCAGAACGAAGCCTGCTTATTTGGGTTAGAAGCTCTGATGGCAGTTAGCCGAAGAAGTTGAGGTTATTGGTGACTCAAAACTGGTCGTTGAGCATGTTAGCGGCAAATGGGAAGTTAAAAAAGACAAGCTAAAACCCTATATTGACTACCTGCACATTGTTATTTAGAACTGCAAAAGGGTGACTTTCACACACACAAGCAGAGTAAACAATCGAATACCAGATGCCTTGGCTAATTTAGCATCAGCTTGGGAAGAGATTTCAGTTATGCCTAAGAAACCATATATGATGTCTTTGGGCAGCATCCCATGTTAGGAAGGAGAAAGGATTATGGTTATTGAGGAAGAAGAACAACCATGGTTCTATAATGTCCTGCAGTGGATGACTAAAAGGGTATACTAAGATTTGGCCACTAAAGACAAAAAAAAGAGCTATACAATGTTTGATATTACAATTCACAGTTTTAGACGGGCAGTTGTACAAAAGAATGTCAGACGGGGTACTGCTAAGATGCGTATCAAGTAAAGAAGCTGAAGGGATCATGGAACAGATCCATACAGGGGTTTGCATTACCCACATGAATGGAAAAGCGCTTGCTAAGAAAATTCTCAGACAGGGATTCTTCTGGTCGACAATAGAAAGGGATTGTATTTCTTTCGTGAAAGGTGCTTCGAATGCCAATTTGACAGAGACTTGAGTGACAATCCACTTTCAGAATTACATCCTTCTATTTCACCATGGCCATTCGCAGCTTATGGAATAGATATCATTGGCAAGATTTGACCATCTACTTCTAATGGGTACGAGTTTATAGTGGTTGCAGTAGACTATTTCTTAAATGGGTTAAAGTAAAATCTTTTAAAAATGTTGGTGTCAAGCAAATGGCCAAATTCATTGAAAAGAATATGATCTGTAGATATGAAATCCCCCATCATATAGTGACAAATAATGGAGTTCAATTCCAAGCAGAAGTAAAGACTTTGCTAGAGAAATTTAGAATTGAACACCATAAATCTTCACCTTACAGACCACATCATATTAGTGACAAATAATGGGTGACAAATAATGGAGTTCAATTCCAAGCAGAAGTAAAGACTTTGCTAGAGAAATTTAGAATTGAACACCATAAATCTTCACCTTACAGACCACATGCTAATGGGGCAGTGGAAGCCGCAAACAAAAACATTAAAAAGATATTAAGGAAAATAGTAGAAAATCATTGTGATTGGGTAAGCAAGCTTCAGTATGCTTTATGGGGTTATTGGACCACATCCAAATCTACAAATGGGGTAACCACTTAGTCTCTAGTCTATGGAATGGAACCTGTACTACCAACAGAGATAGAAGTGCAGTACTTGCGTATAATGATGGAATCTGAGATTTCGGAATGTCAATAGGTAGAAATCACCATCAAGAATTAGCACTCCTAGATGGAAAAAGGCCCAATGCCCAATTCATGTATCAACTTTATAAAAGGAGGATAGCTAAGCACTTTAACAAAAGAGTTCATCCAAAGCTACTAAGAGTAGGGGATTTTGTTCTGAAACAGATGTGGCCAAACACTCATGACCCAAGGGTGAAGTTCAAGCCTAACTAGGAAGGCCCATTTCTGATCAAGAGAATGTTTTCCAAGGGTGCAGTGAAGCTATCAGACATGGAAGGCAATGAGTTTATCGAACATGTCAATTTGGATAAGCTGAGGAAATTTTATGTATAGCTTGAAACATTTATGTTTATGTATGAGCTTTGAAAATTATGGTAAGCCTAATTAACTAAAATTCACATTTTGTGTTTCTTATCTATGTTAAAGCGGTGTTGTGCTAAGTTTATGTGAAGCTATCAGACATGGAAGGCAATGAGTTTATCGAACATGTCAATTTGGATAAGCTGAGGAAATTTTATGTATAGCTTGAAACATTTATGGTAAAGCCTAATTAATAAATTCACATTTTGTGTTCTTATTAATTTTAAAGCGTGTTGTGCTAAGTTTATGTTGATATGCAAATGTTGCGAATTTACTTGGTTGAAATAGAATAACAGGAAATATATCAAGCATTTTTAAGCAAAAAGACATTTAATTCATAATAAGTGCATACATTCATAAAATTGAACTATCAATAATTTTATAGTACATTTCATTAGAAACAGGATAGAAGCATCTACATGCCAAGTCCTAACAAAAATCTAGCTATCAACAGGTCAACCGGCTCTGAATTAGCATGGACTCCGGAATAAGCCTGCAACCAAGAGTGGTATAAGTCTAAAGAAGAGGTATTGTCCACATCAGAAATGGGTACCGTCATGGGACTAGGCAAGTGGAAATAAAGCAAGATAGAAATCACTGGGTAATAAGGCCATACTCGAACCCAGTGTAATCAAGGACAGCCTAGCTACTTGGCTGGGATAATAAGCCACTACCCTAGTCAAGCCATATAGGGGCACACATAGCATGTAAGAAGAAACAGTGACTCACTCTATGTACCACAAGGGGCAAGTCCATCTAACTCCCTCGGAGGAAAGATCCTGAAAAATATCAGTCCAGTCTTCCATAATCTCTCCAGTTAAATGGCAGTGACATTGGACATAGACTCGTGGTCTATAATCGAATATCAGATGGTCCGATGGTGGGTCCATCATCTGTGGCTTCTTAAAGGCCCACAACTAAAAATGCATTCAAGAAAAAAATAAAGAAAAAAAATAGAAAAGCTCATTAAGTCCAAAACCCGCAAAGGGCGGCTTAAGCAAAAGTTTGAGCATACAAAATAAAGGAATAAGAAAATAAAAGAAAAAGAAAAATGCATTTACTTGTAGAAGAATCGGACCCATTGGACCAAGTACCGAGCTAGCTTCTCGAGCATGCTCTCCCAGGCAAATAAAAGTTTCAGTTAGAATAAGTGGAAATGGCGTACGACACCTAGCCATCTGCTCGACTATGGGCAACAGTCTAAGGCTGTCATAGTCGTTGATGCCATTGAGTAGCAAGTACTAACTAAGAATAACGAAGCAGACAAGTGAATGCCAGTATGGTCTAGTGCGGTCCATATTTATTGCACGATCTACAAGCGGTCACAGGGGCACGACACTAGTTCTGAAGTCATATGATGGAATCTCGTAAGTCGAGAAATCAAAAATAGACAGTATTACTGAAGCAGGGTTTATCCAACCGGGGCACTGCAGGAACTTCTTCCACCATGGGTATTCTCCTAGAAATGATGCTGAATTCTTCAAATAGCGGACAAATCTCAAAGTCATCGTGGCGAAATAAGTTGTCCGAAGGATCAAATTGGTTTAACAACCATTGAAGTAATCTGGGTTGAACCCAAATGTTCTTGTAGTAGCTTAGCTCGTTGAGTTCAATTGGTGTCAGCAAATCCCAATCCTCATGGTTAAAACTACAGAACAACGCTTCAAAAGCAAGTGCCAAGGACCGATCCATGGAAAATGAAAAAGAAATGAAGAGTTTGGGGAAGTTTTTGAGTGAAGAGTTTGTCTGGAATAAGAAGAAAGAACTTTTGTAATGTATAAATATTTTATGGGCTTTTATAGCAAGAAAATAAAAGGACAGATTGACAGCTAGCTGCCACTGTAGCACTAGTGGCGCATGCCACTACGTGTGGTGCAAGCCACAGCATAGTGGCGCACGCCACTAGTAAGTAGTCAGTTGGAGCAGATTAAGATTCTGTCACTTTTCAATTCTCAGATTCTATAAGCAATGTAAATAACAACTATAAAGCCCAAACATATTAATATCACTCAAGAACATGTAAAGAAATTATGTAAATAACAACTATAAAGCCCAAACATATTGAATATCACTCAAGGAACATGTAAAAGAAATTGGCTTTTAGGGCCTTCACATTGTTAAAAAAAGGACAAATTAACAATCCATTCTTTATAAAGAAATTCCCCCAACTGGGTTCCAACACTACAAGAACAGACTAAAGAAAGGGGAAAGAAAGACTGGCCGGCAGCAAATTCTAAGACATGTTGCGAAGCCGTCTCCTTCTGAAATCGTTTCACTGCCTGGTTTCATGTAAAGAAATTGGCTTTTAGGGCCTTCACATGTAAAAAAAGGAAAGAACAATCATTCTTTATAAAGAAATTCCCCAAACTGGGTCCAAACTACAAGAACAGATAAAGAAAGGAAAAGAAGACTGGGGCAGCCAATTCAAGACATGTTGGAAGCCGTCTCCTCTGAATCGTCACTGCTGGTCTCCTCGGCCTCTTCAATGACCACCTGCGCTATGTCCCTTGACCTCAAATAGTAGGAGGCACCATGTTAGCTCTCTGCATACATTCATAAGTATTAATAAATGCATTTCATGCATACATGGCATGCGCATTGCTTATTTTTCTTATGATTATTTTGTACTTATAGATACGTGCTCATCCGAGAGCTTCACTACAGCCAACTTCAAATGCGCCGCTTCATTCAGCTGGCACACCCACTGTAATCATCAATGGACACCTGTAGGATAAGACAGGGGCAAGGGCAGACAATAAGCAAGCAGAATAATAAAAGGTAGATGTCAGAATAAAGAGCAAAAATTACTCACATGAGTACAGCCGAGCAGTGATATCCGGTACGAACTCACGAGATGTGTCTCTAGCATGCCCTGTACAGTTTGACCTATACAGTCCAGAATAAAGGAGAAAGAGGCCCTGGCCCGTGCTCTGGCATACCGATAACAACAGTCATATCTAGAGCTCTAGGCTCAAAACCTCTCCTCGTGCTTGCCGAGCTACTGCTGCTGCTGTAATAATAAGACACAGTCTGTAAATAGAGCACACTAGGGTAAAATCCAAGATCAAAAGGAAAGAAATGCAATTCACCTGACTGGAGCAGCGCCCTGGCCTATATCCAACTCCTCCGCCTCAGCAAAAGGATCAAACTTAATCAGACGAGGGATGTGGACTAGGAGTTGTGTCCGCACAAATACAGCATAAGCGCCAGGCATAAAAACTACCAGGTGATCTATGGCAGCAAACCCTCTTCGAGCAGCTGTAATGCCCTGGTCCAGCCGAATGGACCTGGTGGACAACATGAAATATGGGACATCATAAGGGACCCTCCTCCAATTTGGGCCAAGTTCCCACTCAGTTACCCTCCCTCCGAGGTAATACATGTCATAGAATAGACCTGAGAGGAGGAAATGTCTATGCTGATAGACGACAGCTGCCTAGATGAAATCGAAAAAGTCAGCTACATCTCCCCATAGATATATCTCTATCTGTAACAAAAACAAACAAAACAAAACCAAAAAGCAAGGGAAGAAAAATCAGAAAAAGAGAAAGCGAAAAAAATAGAAAAAAATAAAAAAGAAAGAAAGAAAGAAGACAAAAAGAAAAATAAGAAAAACAAAATAAAAGAAAAATGTAATGAACCAAGGGACGTAGCGACTTACCTGATCCCAGCTCGAGCCATTCAGTAGTTGATGGAACATCACAATGTCTAAGGTAGTATGAGAATACATCCTGCTATAGCGCCATGCTTGGCCTCAAGGAAGGGTTTTCACATTTACACCGCCCTCAAAACCGAACAAGCCAAGTAGGGGAGGACTTTATGCTCACAAGCCCAAATCTGCATCAAAGAATAAAGTAGAAATCAATATAAAAGAGGAAAGGCAAGAATAAAATCGAAAAACATACAATAATTAGAAGCTGAAATGTTGTACCTCAATAACTCGTTTATAGCTGAATTTCTATTGGGCACCTTGGACGCGTAGGTCCATGCCATAGTACAGATAAGACAAAGTGGCAACTCCCCAGTTGAACTGCCTGATGTAATCCAAGTCCTGTAATGGTGGTAGCAGCGCCAAATCTGCGTCGTTACCATGGTTCGTGAATAAGGTAGTCGACAGCAAATAGAATAAGTAAGCTCGTCCTACCACATCTACATTCATCTCAGCTACTGCTCTTGAGGCAACTCCTGACATTAAGTATAAATGCTCTCATACCTGACCCTCTGGTTGGAGATAGTGGGCTCCACTTAAATGGTAACTTGGACACTCGCTCGTAAGCCTAGACGGTCCAGTGTCCTCATCCTGTCATCAAAGACCACTGAACGTCCTCCAAATGACAATCCCATGATAGCAACAAGATCTATATGTGTGATGGTCATCTCATCGAACGGTAGATGGAATGTATGTATGGTGTCCATCCACTGCTCCATCAGTGCCACAATGCTGGATGGCAGAGTCCGCCCCTGCACCCGGGGAAAGGTATCGACAAAGTGACCGAAGCCTGCCTCTCAGACACACTCTTGGACCCGCTCGGGCAACTGGTCAAACCATTCACCGGCTGTAAAGGTGTTGCCACAAGATTCTCCATGCCTTATACCGTTCTGCAAAAAATAAATTACTGTGAGTATGCTAATAAAGTGCATAGGCATGTCTTTCATGTATTTGATGCAGGTAAGCAAGGAAAAAAGATGAAAATCGTAAAAATAAGATGTCACACAGACACTATGGCACAAGCCATTACTCATGTTGCACATGCCATAAGCCCAGTAGAGCATACCATAGGCCTGCAGTCCACCAAACGCCATTCAAAGTGGCGTACACCACAGTGGCCCGCCACATGCCTGAAAAGCCCAAAACGTCCAATCAGGTAAAATTCTACTTGTTTTCTGATTTCTAACCTAATATTTGCATGTTTCTAGCCCTAAACAATATAGGAAACATAAAGAAAATGTTTCAGAATACCTCTGGTGTGCCCCAATAGAGGTGATTGGGCAAATCGTGCCGCAAATTGATTATAGTAACGCATCTAGAATGAATTCCTATAACTTCATCCCGTGGCTCACAGGGTGAGTCACAGGGTCAATCACTGCATCACCAGGAAGCCAGTCCACAACATTTTTGGCGGCCATGAGTTCGGGTTGCAAAAGAGTGGAAAAGAGAGAAGGGAGAAAAATTGAAAAGAGAAAGCAAAAGAAAGGTTAACAATGACAAAGTGATGTTACTTTCACCTTTTATAAGAGATCAATGGGCCTATGGGCCCTACTTAAGCCTTCATGTCTGGTTCGGCCCAAAGGTCCATTAACCGTGACTAGCACTCGTACTTAGTCGACAACCGGTCAACGACTAGCCGCCTGAGCAGGGGCAACACACCACTAGCCATAGGTGAGCCTCTTTGTTTTGCGTGCCACGGCACAGTTTTCAATATGAATTCACAAAAATTCACAAGAACACACAACTCCACATAGACTCACACACACACACACACACAAATTCACATAAATTCATGCACTCCTATGCAAAATCACGCACGCATCACACATGCACGCTTTTCCGACCCAATCACAGAATTTCTAACCATAACCAGCCAAAGTGCCTCTTCTCCTGTGTTGTTAGAATTGTTGTTGTAGGTACCTCCCCAAGCGAAACATTTCAGAATAAAGTTGTCCCAAGTGGCGCACCCCAAGCGGTCCCGAGTGGCACACCCAAAGCCATCACGAGTGGCGCACCCTAAGCCGTCCCAAGTGGCACATCATATGTCCCCTGAGGTAGGTTTTCAAAGTCCCGAGGACAACCTCTCGAAGTGGAGCATTCTCAAATCAAAGCCTCCAACTGGCGCAGTCAGCCGAAGAAGCCATCAACAATCACCATGACGCAATCCGTCCGCTTGTCAAAAGCCATAATGGTACTGTAACTCCCCTGAGGCAGGTTTTCAAAGTCCCCCTAGGCATCGTCCAAAGGATAACCACCCGAAGTGGAGCATTTTCAAATCAAAGCCGCCATCTGGCGCAGTCAGCCGTAAAAGCCATCAACAATCACCATGACATAATCCGTCCACCTGTCAAATGCCGTAATGGTACCATAAGTCCCCCGAGGCAGGTTTTCAAAGGCCCCTTGGGCACCGTCCGAAGGACAACCTCCCGAAGTGGAGCATTATCATTAATCCGTCCACCTGTCAAATGCCGTAAAATGCGTGACCATAAGTCCCCCGAGGCAGGTTTTCAAAGGCCCCTGGGCACCGTCGAAGGACAACCTCCCGAAGTTGGAGCATTATCAAATCAAAGCCGGCCAACTGGCGTAGATAAAGCCATTAGAAGTCGCCGACAATCAGCCATGCACCAACATTAACTACCTGTTAAATGCCGTAAACAAATGCCGTAATGGTACCATAAGTCCCCCGAGGCAGGTTTTCAAAGGCCCCTTGGGCACCGTCCGAAGGACAACCTCCCGAAGTGGAGCATTATCAAATCAAAGCCGCCAACTGGCGTAGATAGCCATAGAAGTCGCCGACAATCACCATGGCACAACATAACTACCTGTTAAATGCCGTAATGGTAATCCATATCAACAAATCTGCCAAATGGCGTACCTCATCCATCACAGTCATGCGCATCACACAAACTGGGTAAGTATTTTCTTACTTACGCGTCTACTTTATACTTTGATGACATTTTCTTGAAAAGCAAAATATTATCAAAGTGGAGGCAAACTGTAAACGCTTAAAATTTGTCCCTAAAAGGTTCGGTGATGATACACCTTTTTTTTACATAAATTTAGATCGGGATGTCCGATCGCCCCGGTTCTCAAACCAATGGTCCATGGTTGAGATTATTCATGTGTTTAACTATTTTTACTTTTTCGGATTACTAGGCATTTTGCAATAAAATCAGGCCCGAGAAGCCTGTCGAGTCTGCCCAGAGCACTTTTCAGTGCTCTGCCTCATTTCACGTGCCACTTGGTCTGATTTTGTAAAGTGGGCACGGTCCTGTTGCGGGGCCCGACAGTGGCATTTTTGCCACGTCAGCCCTAAATGGGGCCACCCACCCTCAAATGGCTATAAATGGACATTGTGGGGTGAGCTTTGAGGAGGATTTTTTGGATTGGAGGGGAAACTATTGCTTTTTCAAAACTTAAGCAAAAGATCATAGGCAACAAGTGTTACCCTTTGATCTTAAGTTGAGATTTTTGTTTATTCAATCATAAAACCCCAAAGATCAATCAAAGAATTTTAAACAACACATTTTTAATCCTCCATCTCAAATTATTGGATCAAGGAACAAAGAGTTAGGTTTCTTCATCCATTTCCATCTAATCTTCAAAGGAACTCCAAAAGGTAGTGTTTGAGAACCTCAAACCTATTTTTCTTTTCTTTTTTGGTGTTTTAAACATCTATTCTGGGTCTGGTTGTGAGGGAAACCTAGGATCGACCACCAAGGGGTTTCTGCGCTTTTGTGGCATGTGGCCAAAGATAGTGGCATGTGCCACATGTATGTGGCTCATGCCACAAGTGCTCATATTCCTCTGTTTTGCCTTGTTAAACCCAGAAGCCTTCTTGATCTCGGAAAGGCCTTGTACCACTACGTGTAGCGTGCGCCATAAGCATGAGGCGCGCGCTATAGTTTCCTGTGGCTCAAGGCCCTTCAATTCGAAGGCTTTGAATGTATAAAAACTCAATAAATGTCCCAATTCGGAGATCCAGTGGCCAAGCTCTAACCATAACTACTTTATGATGCGAACTAAGTCATATATGGATTGAATAAACAATAAAAATCAGATTGAGAGCCGTAATTGATGGATTTGTTCATCTTCTTTGATGAACATCAAGATCATAAGCTTAAATCTCATGTAATCATTTAAATTCCTGTCATTTAATTACTGTACTTTACTTTACAAGCACTTTACTATTTTGTCCTTTAATATTCTGCCTTTTATGTTAATGCTTTACGTTTATTATTGCTCTAAACACATTATTCATTAATCTTGTATTTTTAACATTCATCATTTCCATAATTATTAAATGAATGTATGATATGTGCTCCTGTGAATATCTATTTTCATTTGTGTTTGTGGTTTCTTTATGTTTGGGTTGTGGTTTAAGTTTTATTGTAAAATATAAAGGGTCCTTAAAAGGATTCCTAATATTGGCTTATATGTATTAATTTATGGGTATTACGAAATTTGGAGGGTTTAAAGGTAGATTGTATTATTACGATGGTTTTGTAACTCTTTTCTCCTCTCCCTTTCTTCATGAATGTTTTATATTTCATGTCTATTATGTTTGCAATGACTTGTGTGAATGACATGTTTTCTAAAAAATTGCATGAACCCTTTATATCTCAATTTTAGTTAATCGCATTATTGCTAATTGTGAATCTTTGGACAGTGTGGAGGCCAGTTTAACTGGGTGAAATGGGTGCCTAACACCTTCCCATTTCATACCTAACTCCCAAACCCGTCTCTAGTTTAAAACCAGATTAGCCAATTCTAAAAAATCGACTAATTCGAGAATTTTCCCTAATAAGAGCAGAGACTACAAAATAAAACTCTTCCAAAAGTAAGAGAAGCTTTTCCGAGGATTAAACGGGTTTAATAAAAGAAAACAATTTTACTAAATAAAATAACTCAAGCTTGTTTGATTCAGTTCTTTCCAAATCACTTTTGGGAAAAATCATCGCGTCCTCACTCTACTTATGGTTTGTATGGTTCTGCGGCTGAACTCAATTACACATTTACTTCAAGATTGTATATATGCTTAGGGGTTTTGGCAAAAGCTTATGACAAGGGTATCTTAGTAGATTTTTCAGAGTTGGAATGTGGATGGGTGGTTTGCCCGATGTCATACGTTGGATTTTGTATGTCCTGTTGTAGGTTCTCCTCACCAGAACTTGTTTGTGACATGTTGGTGGATTTGGAAATGGAGACATTATGTTGTCTTTTGAGTCAGTCTTATTCTTTGGATGCGAAATATTATTCTAGGTCTTCCTACTTGGATAATATTTTATCTGCTTAGGATAAGAATGTGTGTCAGCTTCCTTCTTTACCTAAAACCATTAGTCATGTTGGATGGTCTTTTCCTAATTCGGAATGGGTGAAATTAAATGTCGATGGAGCTTGTAAGGGTGACCCAGGTAGAGGAGGTAGGGGTGGGGTGGGGGTGGGGTCCTTTGTGATAGTGTTGGCAGGTGGTTAAAAGGTTTTATTGTACTATTGGGTACCTATAATTCTATGCTCATAGAGATCACTACTTTGCTTTTTGGTGTTAGGATGGCTTGGGATGCTAGCTACAGGAAGGTTATTGTTAATATGGATTCATTAGCTGTTTTGCAACTGGTTTTGGGGCACACTGTGTTAAATGTTGGGTACTCCTCTTTGATTTTGCATATTAAAGACATGCTTTAGAGATCTTAGCACATTCAATTAAGCCACTACTTCCGAGAAGTGAACGGGGTAACGGACATTCTGGCTAACATGATAGTATCTGATGCAGTGCATTTTGAGTATTTTGATGTCCCTCCTGATGAGGTTTCTTCTGTGTTACGGGATGATATGCAGGGTATTACTCTGCCCAGGCTAGTTGGTTCAGTTAGTTTTGTTCTCGGGTGTGAGCCCTCCTTTGTATGAAAAAAAATTACCTGAAAAATGAAAAAATGGAAAAATATTAATAATATGATTAATTTCATGATAACTAATAAATATTTATTATTTAGAATAATATTAATATACTATAAATTTCATTAATTATTAAAAAAATCAAACATTTTTTATAATTTTAATGATATTATCAATTGGCCAATAAGTCTCTACAAGTAAATCAAATATTCTAGACCGACATAACTTCCCTATTCGGTTTCCTAACCTTAAGTTTCCTATCATAATCTATATATGTTTTACATGCTAATCTGACCTCATTATAATTCTTTAACTAAACAATCTTCCATAAAAAAATAATATAAAAAAATAAAATAATAATAATAATAATATAATTAATCTAGTTATCTAAAGATACGTTGACGAAAATGCAACAACATCTCCCATATAAATTGGGTTATCCGTACTTTATACATCTCAAATATCAACACTACACACATACAGCCCATCCATCGGGCAAAACCATCCGATCTTAAAGCCCATTCCCCAGCATTTTAATACCATCTACCATATTCAATTAACTATTTAATCGAAATTAACTTAATCAACTAATAGTTTTAAATTTGAAATTTATACCGAAAATGAGAAAGTAGGTCTTAGAGCGTATTAATAAAAAATCAGACTACAATTCCACGATCCGCGCGAGGAGAAGATGATTCTACCTCTTGGGTCCTCGTCGGAGCATCGCCGGCCGGTCATCGGATCGTTGTGCATGGTGGCCGAAAAATCCAAATATCCCAGAAATGCCAACTTTTTACATCAATTTGCTCCGTTTCATGAGGAGATCTCCGATCTCATGTTCGATTAACAAGATGGGTACCCTAGAGACCAAAAATAACCCCGACAGTTGCTAAAGGGACTGTAGATCATGGTGGTTTCACCATTCTCCACCAGAAACTCAATTTAATAAAGGGGAAAAGATCGCACGGAGGAGATGAAAGGATCGGCACCCCCTCCTTCACATTGCAATAGCCGAAAACTACGTGGATCGTCAAAACTTCATTGTGCGACATTGCTTGAGTTCCATTCACTTTCTCTCTCGTTCCAGGCTTCTGCCTCGCAAATCAAGACCACAGGTGAGTTCCTCTCGCCGCGAAGATGAAGTTGAAGTG
This sequence comes from Jatropha curcas, assembly GCF_014843425.1. Next base: position 2,396,328 of record NW_023591781.1, read on the forward strand.
CTTTATTGCCGGATTTCATGGTCGATGGCCGGAAAATGAATGGGGATAGGGGAGAGGCACTGATCGTGCAAAGGAAGGAGAGAGGAGAGAGTGAATGTCTCTCTCCTATGGTAATTGGTCTAATCCTGATTTGATTCAAACCGAATTGGTTTGGCTTAACTCAGCTACTAGAAGATTCTGCATTGGTTTTTAAGCGGTTTAGACCCAGTTTAGTGGTTTTCAATTTGGTTTTTAATTTAACCAGTTTCCTTTTAGCAAATAATAATGCAATAATATTATTTGAATTTTTTTAATTAATTAAATAGTAGACACACACACACACACACACATATATATATATATAATAGATTAATAGTTAGAGCTCCATATTTATTCTTGAAAATGTTTTGGGCTTGAGCCCAACTCTATAAATTAATGCAATCAATCATTATTTGAATTTTTTTTAACTCTAATTAAAATAGTATAAGACACACACACAACCACACACACATATATATATATATAATAGATTGATGGCTCCATATTATTACTTGACAAATGTTACACACATATATATATATATAATAGATTAATAGTTAGAGCTCCATATTTATTCTTGAAAATGTTTTGGGCTTGAGCCCAACTCTATAAACTTGGGCTCAAATTAGAATTATACAGTATTTACAGCTCATACAGTCGAAAATCCAGATTTTTGATTAAAATAAAAATTCAAAAGTTTTGAAAATAAAATTATGGGGTGTTTCAGTTAGGGGAGAGGTTAGGCTAGGGAGTACTTTAATCTGCAGATGTTTTTTTATTTTCTTTCTCTTCGAGAGGGTTTGATTCTACAAGAAAATTGGTGTTTTTGTCAATTTTACAAGAAAAAAGAAATCAAAAGTTTCATTTTCAGTTTAGATCATGTTGATATTTTCTCTTCTCAATTCTTTTTACCGCAATTCCTAGTGATATTTCAAGCTCTAATCATCCATATATATACACACATACACACACACGTATATACAAGCATGTAGAGGTAGTATTTTTACATTGGCAACATTTTTACATTAGTTCAAATGTCAATAAGAATTGAAGACTGTTTTACAATCAAAATTTAGGAGTATTTGTTTTTGTCACTTCATAAAATTATGTTATTTATAATTTCTAAGTTCATAAAACTCCATTAAAAAATTGAGATATAGTTATAACTTAAAGATTTGAAAATTTAAACAAGTTTAGCTCAAATTTATTTTTATTTAAAATACTTTCAATTATCTTTATTATTTATTTAGTATAAAGTTATAAATAAACTTTTTTTCAAGACAAAGTACAAAGTTCAACAAATAAAACAATTAATTGTAAGGCCCCTCCCGAGCGCCATAGAAAGATCTTGAGGATGGAGTCTAACCAGACAGGCCCATTGGTTGGTTTCTCACGGAATGACGGGAACTCCTTACAGTTCCTTTTGTTTGATAATGGCTCAGTTTAGCGCTTAAGTGGTCGGATTGGCTCTTTGGAGTGTTTTGACAGGTGTGTGATGTGTTTAGAGTCGCCACCTTAATTTATTTTTTATTTTCGAGAAAAATATAAGGTAAAAATCCTATGATTGACTCCATTTTCATTTTTACCTTAATGATAAAATGCACTAGCCTAGAATCATTGGGTTCAGGGACTAGATTTTTGGCTTCTTTCTTATGAATCAATGGTTTGCGAATTAATCAAGTAATCAAAGTATCCGTTTGCGTGAATGACATAATATCAGTGCATGAGCATACTTATAATGCATGGCAATATCAGAAATATAGAGCATTAAAAGCGTAAATGAATAAATGGTGTAATTTGAAGGGGAGCCAGACTCTGGCCTCATTTATCGAGGATTCTAGGTCGCGTGCACATTCCCCTAAATCCGGACTGGTCTGTTCGGTCGGGGCCCGCTACCTAGGCTGAAATCCTAGACATGCCTTTGTACCTCATTTGTATGAGGATCAAGGCACACGAAGTTCTACCATCGATTAGGATGATAGAGTTTTGTCATTCTTAGAATGGGCTTAAAAAGTGTTGGACGGATTGGGATTTGCATGCGTTGGATGCCTAACGGACCAGGCTTGATAGGTATTAAGGTGCCGGACGGACTGGGCTTTAATTGACAAAGTCTGAGTTTAGTAATTATACCCTAGGTCTGGTCGGGTTGAAGGTCGGGTTGCGCATGCGTGCGGCTTCGGATTTCCATGCTTCGCCTTCTCGATCAAGGAAATTGAATCTTGATCTAAAATAATGCTAAGGATAGGCATAAGGGCCCGATTAAGTCCTTAATTATGTATTACGTAGCTTTAGTTCAAGGAACACTAGGTTGTGATCGAAAGTCGAAAGGATCGACCTTTGAGAACCAAGTCGGATTCTTAACTCGATTAAGGAACTCGAGTAAAACTTAAACTTTATGGCCTTAGAATCGTGCTTGAGGTAGATATAGATTCATTGATGTTTGAGAACCATTCAATCGAGCAATAAGAGATAGCAAATGGAGGGAGGTGGCTGAATATTTATAGGGCTGGAGCTGCCTGGCCAGTACCAGCAAGCCCTCCACCATACCGGCTGCCTGAGTGCTAGTACCGGTGGTGGCGGCTCTGGGAGCCCTAGCCGGTAACGCCGCCTGCCTGGCCCGTACTGGCAAGGCATGTTGACATCCTTACCCTTTTAGGTCTGATTCAAGCTTTTTGGCTTCCAGAGGTCCATTCGAGGTCCAAAAAATGTCCGATCGAGCTGATTCTTGCACTGTTGGAACCGTAGCAGAATTTTCTAGATCTCGATGCTGAAATCATGGTCAATAGTCATGCATTCCTTCACCTAGTTGATTATATATTCTTCCTCTTTTTCACCTTCAATATAAGGTGATTCAGAATTTGAAATATGTTTATCTGATTCTCATTCCATAGTTAATGGAACTAAGGTGATTCAGAATTAGAAATATGTTTATCTGATTCTCGTTCCATAGTTAATGGAACTATTGACTTTTTCTTTATATCTCCAAGTCCCAATTCTGCTAATCTTTTAGTCAATTCTTCTACTATTTCTAAACGATCATCTTTGGCTAATTTTGAGCCAAGTTTTCTTGATTCCATTGGTTTAAATAAAACCTTCTTTTCAATATTTTCTGCCATTTTTTGTTAACCTAACTTTAGGGGTATAGTCTACTACTTGAAATTTAGATATGCGACTTTCTAATCTATTTAGTTGTTGCCCAATAATGTGAAGGTTTAAGTTTGTGTAATTTTGTTATTCCGACATCTTTATTATTGATTTTTCTTTTTCCTCTCCGGGTGAAAAAAGGAGGACAGTCAACTTTTCTCTCTAAAGAACTAATAGAAGCATGAAGAGCTCTCTCTAACCAACAGTTTGCAAGAATATTAAATATGTGCCTATTTTAATATGTTCTCATAAAACCCCAACGACTGTTGAAATGGAAAAATTGAGTACAACATTATCCTATATTAACACAACTTTGCAAAACAATAGTCAAATAAAACTTTTTCTTCTCTCATCTATTAATTTTCTTGTATTGAAAAGGGATAATGTTATTTTTGGTGCTTGTACTTATCTTTTTTTTGTCTATTTTAGTGTACAAATGGAAAATTGTGAGAATTAAGTATCTAGACTTGTATTTTTTTTCAATTTGGCATCTCCTGATGATATGAACAACTGAAATATCTAATGGGATAAAGTGGGGCCAACATATGCCTAGGTATCTTCATACTTGGTCTGACATTTAATTCACATAGACTCCAAAGTGGCAATCATGCTGAAATTATTCATTTATTCCCATTTATCTTCACCTTAACAGTTAGATCATGAAATCCCTAACTACATTCACGATCTAAAGCCCCTTTCTTCTTCTGTCCCTCTCAAATCTCGATCCTTAACTTCAATATCACAGATTGAAGATGGAATTTCGATTTTGTAAGCGTGAAATCACATGCCCAATTTAAAAGAAGGAAATTCATATCTGTTAAACCCTTGAATACATCTATAAGACAAGCGACCTTATAGAGTAACTGGAACGTTACAAATTTCTCTTCTTTTGCTTCTTCAGCTCCAACGCTGCCAAGATTTGAAGAGCTAGATACCAGCAATATGCTCCTTCGTTAACGAATTATCTTCCAGGGTCTTGTTGTCTTCTAACTTTTCTTAAGTCATATTTATGTATTTTTGGTTTAATTGAGTCGTTGGGATTTTTTTTTTTTTTTTTTTTTTTTTTTTTTTTTTTTTTACCATGTGAATAATTGGCTTTTTTTTACCGTCTATGTGGATTAAATATCAGGCCACGTAAGCATACGTGGGTCTTATTTCATTCCATTAGACATTTCAATTGTATCATCAAGTTATACCAAATTGAAAAAAACAATGCATGTTTAAACACTCAATTGTAACAAGCTTTCGTTCAGACACCAAAATAATAATAATAATAATAATAATAATAAAAGACAAGATCAATTATTCCTATTGAAAATTGTAGATGAGTTAATAGTGTTTTAGGGGTACAATAGAAAAGAAAAGATAAATAATTTCAGTGTCACTACCTTCTTAAACCAAAACCAAGTGCAAAAGTAGTTATATATATATATATATATAAAACGAAGAGAGTAATTTAAAGCGTATTTAGAAAGTATACATTAACAAATTAATTACCGTTGTATGGAGTTGAATGGCCTACTCAAAAAGTTGAATTAATTAACGGTGCAGGCCAAATAAGAAAACTTATCACTTATTGGAAAATTAGACTTCTCTAATCTATTTACCTCCAATCAAACAACGAATTCAAATTCAGAATATTAATTACAAATTCATCGAAACAAAGGGAAAAACGAAGAGTAAATGAAAGAAGAAAATGCATGCAGTTGAAAATGTATCAAAAGTGATGTTCTTTCATTTGATCTATCCAAGCCCATTATTTTAATAACCTAATGAAAAGAATATTGATCGTATTTGAATTAATAAAATTTTATCATAAACAATTTTTTGTTGAACCCTAACTTATATAATATTGACAACAAATAATGATTCCCTAAACATTAAATTACAAGAAATCTAATTTAAATATAATTTCAATAAACCCTAATTAAAATTCCATGCTTAAAAATAACAAAACAAAAACCTAAATTTATATCTAACTAAAATTTATTATTTTACTTGGCTTTTTATAAATTAAAAATTGACTTTTTATGAATTGAAAAAACAAAAGGGACAAGCCTGCTTTCAACTATTTTAGACCGATGTGAAGCGATGCTCAAGAGACTCAAAAAGGCAACCCTGCTTTTAAAACATTTGATCACAACACTTCCAGAACTTGAGAAACAAAAGGCAAATGGAATAGACTTTGCTGTAAGAAGAATTTTTCAATGGAACATACAAACACCATGGACAAAAGCCACAAGCTGAAGCTATAGAACACAGAAACAATACTTCTAATTAAATCAATTGAAAGGAGAAAAGGTATTCAAACACGAAGACAATTCTAAATAGATCACTATGAACGAAGACATCTGAGGAAAGTTGCAAACGGTTCATATATTTTCATCAGCAAGTTTCTGTGATTAAGTCAATACTAACCCTGATTGCTCGATTTATATCAAAAATCATTGGCAAGAAAATTTGATAAACAATCGGATCTCTCCAAGATAACTAATGATAGAGACTGTTGACAACGAAGAGAGGAAGAATGCGAGAAAGAAGAAATTTTTATTTCTATGATAAATTGTTGCTTCCAATACAATAATGCTATTTGTATACAAGCCTACCTCTAAATAGGAAAGAAACAGAAAAGAAAAGAACAAGAAATTCCTAAATATACAGAATATTCTAAGATCATATGGGAAAGCAATATAAAGGCTCTATAGGAAAGAGATAATGAATCATAATAATCAAACTGGGATATAGGTTATTTCGTACAAGTTCTAACCTTTTTTTTTCGAGAGCAATAGAAATATCATCATCAACTATAAGATCAAAATCCGAATAGAACAACCAGGAAATGAGATTCACCACATTGATTTTTCAGAAACTAATTGTAGATATGAAGTTTAACCATGTATATCATGCTTAATGGCATTAATCACCTCCCTTCAATTGTACCGTTTAGGAGCATATCCAATCTACCTTCTCTAAATTCTTGCTCATTCGTAATATTTATATCCATGCTCACAAAGTGTCTTTGGGATGAGATATGATAAACACTTGTGACCCTTTTAAGTAGCAGAATAACCAATACACACATTTTAGAGCTCTAGGATCTATACACCTCCAGGACTACAATGAACAAAAAAATGCACAACCAAATACTTTTGGAGAAAGAGTATATATGAAGTATTAGCATGTAAAATGCAAAACTTCTAAAGGACTTTTAAAATTGGACGTCTTCTAAGACATTCTATTAACGAGATACTGCAAAAAGCAATGTATTTTCCAACAAAGCAATGTATTTCCCAATATGGGTACATTCATGGTGAATAAAAGGATCCAACCATCTCTAGTAAATGTCCATTTTTTTTTCTTTTCAGACATCCTATCTTAAACACTTGTGTTCAACACAGTAGTTTGATGTATGATTCTATTAGAATCTAAACATGCTTGAAACATTTGATCCATATATTACATTTCATTATCAATTCTAAAAATTTTAACCTTGGCATCAAATTGGGTATTAATCATTTTATGAAAAGATTTAAAGAACCATTTATAGAGGTAATCCAAGTTAATCTAACACAACAGTCAATAAAGGTAATCAACCATTTATAACCCAACAATGGAAAAGTAGAGGTAGGTGGTCCGCACACATCCAAACGGATTGTCACGGAGCTCTTGTTATTATGAGAAACATGGGAACTACGATATTTAGTAAATCTACAAGCATCACAAACTAAAAACTCTGACTGTTCAAAAAGACTAGAATATAACTTCCTCATAACAAAAAAGGAGAGGTGTCTTCACTGCCTATGCCACTAAATAATTTCTTGATGAGCATTACTATTGCTTCCTAACAAAGCTTGGGTTATACAAGGAGCCGGAGAAGTACAACATTTTCCCAGAAGCTACATGCCATTATGCAATCTACCAAAGCCAAATGTTTTCCCTATTCTCAGATTCTTGCAAAACACAATAAGTGGGAAAAAAAAAATTCAACTTTATAACCGAGAGCATTTTTAATAGCAATAACAGACAAAAGATTTATAGGAAAACTGAAAATATGAAGAACAGAAGTTAAATTGATCGGTGTTGTGCACTCAATGGAACTTGTGATTAATACAAGCTAAAGAAACATTTGCTATACGAACTCTATATTTGCCAGAACAAGGTGAAGAGATTAAAAATTTATCCAAAGAGTATGTCATATCTCTTTTGCTTTGCTACAATCTATACCCCATGAATCATCAATAGAATTAGCAAAAATGGCCATTTACCAAATTGCACAAAATTGGAAGAAGCAATTGAGATGGATAGGGAGTCAAGTTTTGATAAAAGACACCTTAAGGTTTGTACATCTTCATCATATAGACTCCCAGCAGATAATGCTGCAGTCACTGCTACTACTTCAGCTTAGTGTGCAGGAGGTCTAGTGGAATCCATCTGTTTACCTCCACGACCCTTAGTCAGTTGTCCATGCAATTTCAAACAGTTTTTCTTAGTATGTCTAGGTTCCCACAATAATCACACTGTATGTGGTCCTTATTTGATGAGGTGTGGATTAATTTGTTTAGGTTGAGAGAAACCTTGCTACAAGTCCTGCTTTCTCAACAGAGGTTGTACCTATCATGGCACTTCGCCCACTTTCTTCATGTTGCACACATCTGTATGTTTGCCTCATAGAAGGCAAAAGGTCCTTTCCCAGGACCTGAATTCTTATTTGATGATATTCCACATTCAACCTTGCAAGAGAATCATATATGTGCCCTTTCTCAAACTTTCTCTGATATCCTACCATATCAGCCTCATATGTCGATTGATAATCTTCATAGAAATCAAGTTTCTACCACAAACTGTTCAATTCAGCAAAAGATTAAGCAGTTATTATCTCACCGTGCTTCATTCTTTGAACCAACATTTTTATGCAGTGCTCAACAACAAATACCCACTAGAAATTTAAGGTTGCATGGAATTAATAAGCGAAGACATCACCAGGGAATTTTAAGAATCTCATTGATGATAGGTTGGGTTGGTTAATTCAGGTTGAGTTTTAGCTCCAGTAAGATACTCCTAAAGTTCCCAAGCTTCAATAAAACCGGCATAACCTTAACCAAACAAGGTAATTGGTGTCATCAAACTTAAATGGACTAATTTGTATCTTTAGTTTCATCGCTCATGATAGTAGTCAAATAAACCCACACCAGATATTAAAAACAGATCAAATGATACCGATAAAAAGACAAAACCTAAAATCAATAGCTAAAATTGGACCATGGAAGGGGGGGGGGGGGGGGGTGGTAAAAAGGGAGAGCATTAGCTCTAAGATTACAAACAGATTCTTGGGTGAATTACACCAAGATTATCATGTAGAAGCCAAGGTAAAAATCCTTGAGGAGGCTCCAGCAGAATAAGGGTAACCAAAGGAAAATCTGCCTTGGAGAGGAAATGAGGTTTTTTATGTTTATGTTACCATGTTGATAATACAGAAAGGAGAGTATGAGAGATTTTTTATATTTATCTCTAAATAGGAAATATACAGAGAAGGGAAGAACAAGAAAACGTTCTACATTGAATATGCAGAACATTCTAAGATTATATAAGTCAACAGATACCCTCCCTATCAACACAAAGCCATGGTTTTTAAATTTCATTTGAAACATGCATCATGAACACTGAAACATGTAGAATACACTTAAAGCACAATTTGCAAAACCAGTAAAAATAAGACTCTGAAGAAGGAAAACGGATCATAATTCACAATCAGAAAGAAGAAAATCAAGTACCATTGAAATATTTTTAAAACAATTGCAAAATAGCATTGACTGAAAACTAGGTAAATTATTTGAATCTCACACACTACAAACATTACCAATATTATTCAAGGAAGAAGTCAAATTGTTCCCAAAGCTTTTAAACTAAATACTAAAACCCAAAATACAATGTTTTGAAATGAGAGGAAAGAAGAAAGAACACAGATAAGTAGAGAAAACAGAAAGACATTTTAAGAGTCTCTATGTAGTAAACAAAAGTAACATTTGATCGTATTTAGAAAAGACTTCATTTGCACAAGCTCCATAAACTTCAGAAGAATCGGCAGGCCTATATAAAACACTGATACACTTATATGGGATCTGCAAAAGGAGTAGGAAAGCATAAAGACAAATTTTAAAACAGAATCAGGTTAAAATCCTTTATAAAAAGGTTAAAATCAAAATTAAAGATCTATTCAACATTAAAGGAAATATCAAACAACTACAACATCAGTTCGATGCTAAAATGGTGAGGTAAGTAAATTTGTTACTGGTAACTTAAATGGTTAGTATAAGAAATTTTTATTATTACTACAGAAAAAAAATGCTAAAACAAATATGTAAGAACCTTCCAAAACAAAAAGAATACGTCACTTCTTTTTGGAGAAAAGGAGTCCAGAAAAGCATGCAACATAGTCAATGAAATGAAATGCTAGTGAAGTATAGCACATAAATTCTACAAAGATTGACAGCAAAAACAAAAAGGTGGAATGAGAATGATGAAGTACATATATTGGTTGCGAATGCACAAATAGCATAAGAAAACTAATAACAGATAGGATATGGTTCAAATTTTCTTCCTAGTCAAATGAGATCGATTTTAGGTGGTCAGAGTGTGCAACTATGTTACTAGACATATGTATAATTCCCAAATCTGAAGTCATTGACAAACACTTGATGCGAGATAATTAGGAAGCATAACTTACCTAAGGGATATGATATCTAGTGCCCCATGTAAGGGGCAACACCACCATATTGCCCAACGCCATGCTGCCCCCTTGCAGAACCACCATGGCCCACCTGCTGATTTGAGTAGCCGCCCTGAATTACTCCCTGAGTACCATAAGATCCAATCACTCCAGGGCTTATATTTGCCTGGTTACCATAGGCACCCTGCATTCCGCTTGCTGCACCAGGCACACCAGCCTGGCTAACAGCAGCAGCAGAACCTAGAGTTCCTAATATACTAGTAAGCCCCAATCCAGCACCTTGAGTAGCAAGCAAGGCTGTTAGAGCCTGTCCAAGAGCAGGGTTCAAAGCAGGAGCAGCTGCAGCTCCCTGGTTAAACCCAATCCCAGGTCCAGCAGCAGGTGCCATGAGATGGGCTGGTCCTGCAGCCGTTCCACCAGCAAAAGCAACATTTTCATTCCGCTGAAAATTGGGATTTTGCACATTATGTTGGCTCCGTTGCTGCTGCATAGATTTACCAGGTTTGGGCCCATCTATAGCTTTCTGGCAATGCAAAATGTGGCCCTCAAAATTCTTGTGTGGCTCTTCAAGCGCCTTCTTGGCACTCTCAACGTTCTTGTACACGAACAAACAAAATCCCTTGGGCTTACCAGAAAGCTTGTCTAGTCCTAAAGGACCTTCCTCAATCTCTCCATAATTGGAAAAGAAGGTAGTCAGCTTCTGAGGATCCAAATCCGCCCCAACATTGCTTACATAAATCTTTCTCTGAGTATACTCAGACACCAGCTGCTGCTGTGAAAGGATTGCTGCACTGGTAGTAGGGACAGGACCAATGGAAGCAAGCTGGCAGGCAGTCATACGGTTGCCAATCTTTTTTTGCGGTTCTTTGAGGGCTTTGCGGGCCCCGCTTCGCTTCTTGAAGAGGATAAATCCATAGCCCTTGGATTTCCCAGAAACCTTGTCGCACACAGCCTTACAATCCTCAATTTCACCATAGGGCTTAAAGGCGTTCAAAAGGGTCTCAGCATTGGTGTCCCATCCAAGGCCGTGTACAAAAATTTTGCGGTGGACTGGATCCTCATCCGCTATCCTGCGTATGCGATCTGCAACATCACGGTGGCTATCGGCTGCTTCACGGAGCAGATTGATAAGTTGATCTTTGCCAAATGGTTCGAGAAGGTTTTCAATGGGCTCCTCGTCTTCGTCGTCGGAAACTGATATCTGATTGTTATTTCCTTCCTCCTCTTTCACATCGTCATCTTCTTCATCGTCCTCTTCTTCTACCTCTTCTTCAACATCTTCCTCTTCTTCGACTTCTTCGTATTCATCTTCTTCTTCTACAATCTCTTCCTTCTGTTTTTGTTGCTGCTTTTTAGGCGGTTCAGCTGCTTCGTTGCCATTGGAATCGTGCTTTCGCTTCCTCGCCATCGTTGACGCTACTGTTAAAACACTGGCTTCAGAGAGAGAAATCTAATAAGGTGGCTAGGGTTTGGGTTTTGGCGATGGCTTCTCTCTCTTTCTCGCTCGAGAGTCAGTCAAGGGCTTTCGCTTCAATTGTCCACCCAATTTTTTAAGGCCACGCTCCAAAGTTACAACAAAATGCGGAACTCTAAGCTAAATCATTGAGAAAAATTTTAAATTTTACAATAGTTTTAATTCTACTTTAAATTTAATTTTCTTTTTCTATTGCTCTGAATTTTAATTATAGTTATAACAATATCTCAATATTAAAATAAAAAATAATATATTTATTTAAAATAAAATATTAGTATTTATTCATATAATATTGACAACAAATAATAATTTCTTAAAAAATAAAATATGTTATATTGACAAGAAAAGCAAAATAAATAAATTTCTTTTAAAAAAAATAAAAAATATGTTATAATGAAATTTAAAAACTCATTTTTATAAAGGAAAAATCCTAAAACTTTTAAATTATAGTTTTCAATAAACCCTACTAAAATTTCATTAACGTTTAAAAAAAAAAAAAAGGTTTAAGAATCATAAATTTTGGTCCGTCAACTTTCGATATAATTTTATTTTAGTGTCTCAATAGAAAACGTTTGCAAATTAATATAATTTTAATTTTAAAAATTAAAATATTTAAGTTATTTATTCATATAATATTGACAACAAGTAAATAATAATTCTTAAAAAAAAATTAGAATATGGGTTATTAAATAAATAAAACTCATTTTTTTATAAAGAAAAAAATCTAACTTTTTAAATATAGTTCTCAATAAACCCTACTAAAAATTTAAAATAAAATATTAGTATTTATTCATATAATATTGACAACAAGTAATAATTTCTTAAAAAATAAAATATGTTATAATAAATAAAACTCATTTTTATAAGAAATCTAACTTTAATATAGTTTCAATAAACCCTACTAAAATTTCATACTTAAAAAAAGGTTAATCATAAATTTAGTATTTCAACTTTCGATAATTTTTTATTTTAATGTCTCAACGGAAAACGTTTGCAATTAGGTGTTTCAACTCCAAAAAAATTTTCAATCGGGTACCTCCGGCTTATATGGCAAGCCAGAAATACAAAGAGGATAGAGATGTTATGCCACAATGGATTTTTTTTTTTGCTGACATGGCAGCTTCTTTCACTCACATTCTTTCCTTCCTTTCTCTCTCTCTTCCTCTGTCACTACTCGCTCACTTCACAATCTCTCTCTCTCTCCTTATAAGTTTTTCCTAATCTCTAAATTATTTTCGAATCTAATATGTCTTGTTTTCACATTATTTTTATTAAGAATTGCTTTTTCAAAACAAATAAAGATCATCAAAATCATCCCATTTCACTTTGTATTCTTGAGGACAATGATAATAGAGTCTCCTCGAAGAAATATTTTATTGATGAATCTATCTTTGTTGACTGGTTAAACTTTTTTCTTACCTTTTCCAATTTTTGGCACCTCAATCCACATATCCTTGACATTTTCTAGAACCATATTGCAGTACCAGTCAAATGCTTTCACACGTCCTAGAAGTTTCTTGTTGTTACAGTAGGTAATGAGGTATTATTTTTGACACTCATCAACAGAGAGTGGCCCAGTGTTGAATTCCCTCTAACTCGTTCTTGGTCATGGCATCCTCATTCATTAGCCTACTCATGGTGACTTAATATGATTCCTCTTCAAGCAAACAGAATGCCAAGTGACGCGGAACCCTATGGAAATAAATTCCATGAACTCTATGTCAAGTTTTGGAAGAGATCCAAGATCTAAATAAATTTCCCTCTATGGCACAAACTTAAAGAAGTAAGAACAACCAATAATAGAGTAAAAGAATAAGAGATAAACGCCACAAAAGAATTGATAAGTTTACCTTGATTCTTGATGCAATTAGAAGAATGCAATCTCACACTCTCTCTAAAGCAAGAACATGCCAAAGCATGAAGAAGAAATTCTATTTCATTGATTGAATAATAATGTGAATAATTATAAAATAACAAGCTATTTATACTAATCTAAGAGGTCCAGATCCTTAAAGGATATAGAGTTAGCTAAGGAGTAGGATTTAGCAAATCTAAACCAACTAAGGATATGACTAGCAAATCTAAACAACTTAAGGATTTGGTTAACTAATCCAAATTCAACTCAAGATTAGCTAAAGCGTAAATAAACTTAGGATAAGGAATAATTTAATCCAAACCAACTAAGGATAAAGAGTAATTAATCCAAACCAACTTAAGGATAAGGAATAATTAATCCAAACCAACTTAGGATAAGGACTAACTAATCCAACAAAATTAAGGATAAAGGGAATAATTAATCCAAACCAACTAAGGATAAGGAATAATTAATCCAAAACCAACTTAAGGATAAAAAAATTAAAGGTGGCCCAATTTATTGTGGCCCAAATCATTAACAACATTACAACTCAAAACTAAACAAAAATGGGCTACTTTATCACGCCAAAAGTTAGGGCTCTAGTTATGGGCCAGGGCATTGCCATATGCTTGAATTTCAGATTTGATCTCAAACATTGCTCCATCAAATATGGAGGAACTTAGGTGTTCCTTCAAGTCTTCAGGTAGCACTGTTGTGAAAGCAAGAATCATGGACTTCTTGTGTGACTGTTCTTGAATATATTAAGGACATGGTTGCTCCATACTTTCTTGGCACGGTTCCTTGTAATTTGCGTCCACTAGGAAGTGTTGAACGGCATGATTTATTTGCCTCCACCTGACCGATTTGATGATATGAGGATCAAGGGGATAAGGTATCACGATAAACCAGAAGTGTTTGAACCAAAAATTGAACCAAAAATTGAATCAAACCGCCCAAAGGAGCCTGACCCGTGTTAGGGCTGCGTCACGCAGCTAGTACCTGCGTGACGGCACTCTTAGATGCGCCACGCAGCTCTAACAGGACTGACACCTCTGGGGCGCGCCCGTGCAATGGCCTGCATCGTTTGTATGGATACGCGGCAAATGTACGAAAAGTAAGTCGCGTCACGCAGGTTTACGGGTGCGTCACACAGCTTCTACCAGCATGACGCGACTGCCCTGTTGCCCTAGCCATATAAATACTGCATTTCACAGCAAAAACGGGACTTTTGACATTTTTCTCTGATTCTTGGCTCTAAAAAATTGAAAAGCTTTAACCTAAGTTTACAAAAACGGCTAGGGTTTTGTCTTCCGCCAAATGTAAACTCAAGTGAGTAAACTGAGGAAGATCGCAAAAACCATTAGACATTTTGGGTTTTGAAACAAAAAAAAAAAAAAAAAAGAAAAAACGAAAAAAGAAAAGAGAGCAAAAAGTAGAGAAAGATAAAAGGAAAACGGTTTTGTTGGAAACCACGCTTCTGGAATACGTGATACAACCTCTCTGAAACTAATTCCAGGCATGCAATCCTCAAATCTGAGGGGCTTAGGTAACGATTCTTAACTTCTCTTTTCATTTCTAATATTCTATCTCTTAAAAATCTTCATTTTCTAGTATTTTTAATTGGTATTGGTTAAACGCCATTTGTGGCCCATTCTGAGTATTTCCGAGTGTGTTAAACCACTGATTAACAAAAAAGAAACGTAAAAAAAGGTAGTTTGAAAGGTAGTGCGGAACCAGAAGCAGTCGCGTCACGCAGCTATCTACCTGCGTTACCTGCGTGACGCGGCTGTTCATGTCCAAAAGTCTTTGATTCGGACTGGACCACCTGCGTGACGCAGCTATTTGTATACCCAGTATACTTTTTATCCTTATATTTGTATTTAATATGACATCTTGAATAAATAATCAATAAAGTTGAGGATTTGGAGTAAGTCGCAAACAGTTCCGTCGCGTAGGTAGGGGTTCCGTCACGCAACTGTTCTCCATAGAACACTCGCATGACGCGACTGTTCCAAGTTCCAGTAATATGATAGAGTTCTGTCACGCAACTGTTCTCCATAGAACACTCGCGTGACGCGACTGTTCCAAGTTCCAGTAATATGATAGAGTTCCTCCGTCACGCGACTGTTCTTCAACGCGACTGTTCTTCATAGAACAGCTGCGTGACGCAACTTTTATGGGTTCCAGAATAAAGGATAAGAGTTGCGCCACGCGACTGTTCTTCCATAGAACCCCCGCGTGACGCGACTGTTTCCTAGTTTCAATTTATTTTTGTTATTTTGTTTTAATTTCATTTCATTAAGTAGATATTAATCCTAACCCGGAAAATGATCAATTATGGGCAAACTGAGTCTTAATCAAACTAAATCAATTAATTATTGATGATTATGAGATGTTTAGGATTCATTTCTTATTGTTTACCATTAATTATATTATTAAACTCGGTTTTTGGCCCGCCTTTAACCATAAGGCAAGAGCGGGTCTTTTTATCTTTATTTGATATGTTTTATGGGTGGATGATGGACATGATGATTTATTTATGAATGGATGCAATGGATGAATTTATTTGGGACGATTAAATAATTTTCCACATAGGAACTCGGTTTGATTTGTTCGGGTTGGTAAATAATTGGCTTTTCTAAAAATAAAATTCAATAGAATATCGTTAGGTATTAAAAGAGGCCGGTCTTGCCGGGCGTTCGGCTATCCAACGGGCCGACGTACCTAATTTCCCTTACTTAGAATCGTACTTGTCCTCCTTGACCAGTTCTTTAAATAATTCGGCCTTAAATAAAATGGTTTGGAAAATGGAGTCCATTGATTGATTTTGATTTTTTTTTTTTGGGACTTTGCTTTATTCCGCTTTGTTAGGATGCCACTTGTCCATGTGCTGCATCTCCGGATGTTTCCACCGTTACCCTCTTCTCTTTTTTTTTTATTTGCTTTGTTCTTGCACAGAGAAAACAAAACCACAAAAACAAAAGGAGGCATACTACTCATTCGCAAGAGTGGTCCACCTGGACGTCATTTGTCTATCTCTTTTTCTCCGGATGCTTCCACCACTTTTCTTTTTTTTTTTATGCCTTGTGATGGTGAATCCGCATCTTATCACCACCGAAAGCAGATGCCAGTCAGCTGGTAATGGGTATCCTTTTCAACCCAGTGGGGCCTTTTCCCTTCTATAACAAGGAACTCACCTGCAAGTCTATTTTGTAGGCATTATCATTGGTGTTATGCGCTCTAAGACTGGAATGGACCATCTCCACGGTTCATTCTAGCTTATGCGTTCCTTTGGTTTGGAAATCGTTCCTTGCGAAAATGTACCCAAAACCCAATTCACCTGGCAAAGCACGCAACTTCTTCCTGCCCTTGGTTGGCCTTTATTAGCATATTACGTTGTTCCTCTTTTCTATGTTGGCTCTAGCCTTCTCATGTAAAGACTTCACAATTCTGCCTTTTTATCACCAATCTAAAATTAGAAAGTTCATTCAAAGGTAAAGGAACAAGATCTTAATACAGTTAGTGGGTTAAAGCCATAAACAAGTTCAAATGGACAAAACCTGAAGTAGTAATGGTATGCTACGATTATATGCAAATCACTCAATGAATGGCAAACAATCTTCCCAAATTTTTAAGTTTTTACCCACAATGGCACGAAGCAATGTTCCTAAAGTTCTATTCACAACTTTGGTTTGTCCATTTGTTTGTGGATGACAAGTTGTAGAATAAAGTAATTTAGCTCGAAGCTTACCCCGCAAAACTCTCCAAAAGTGTGAAAGGAACTTTGCATCCCTATCAGAAACTATAGTTTGTGGCACCCCATGTAACCTTACCACTTCTCTAAAGAATAGATCAGCAATATTATTGGCATCATCAGATTTATGATAAGGAATGAAATGAGCCATCTTGCTAAACCTATCAACAACAACAAATATGTTGTCCTTACCACGCATAGTCCTAGGTAAACCAAGCACAAAGTCCACATAGAATATATCAATCCAAGGAGAAACTAGGAACCAGGTAAAGGCATGTATAATCCATTGAGCTAGACTTCGATTGGACCTGGTTTACAAGCAATACAGAATTGCAAATTCTTTCTAGCATCTTTAATCATATGAGGCCAAAAAAATGTTCATTCAAACACATATCATAAGTCTTATGTACCCCAAAAGTGTCCCATCAATCCCACTATGAGATTCAAGACACAAGCAATTCACGCATAGGCAACATTTAGGCACACAAAGTTTTGATGCCTTTAAACAAATATCCAGTCATGTCTTATATGAAATTATCAAAATGCTCCATGCTCAATGGCCTTTACATAGATGTTTTGCCAAAGTCAGAATATTCTCATATAAAGTCTTTAACATACTCAAATCCAAAGCAATTAGAAACTAAGGTAGTAATTAGAGTATATTCTTCTTGACAATGCATCAACAAAAATATTAATCTTTCCATGCTTGTAATTGTATTTAATCACATATGGAAATTGTTCAATAAATTCAACCCACTTACCATGCCTTTTATTGAGCTTACCTTGACCCTTCAAGTGTTTTAGGCCTCATGATCTGTGTGGATGACAAACTTCTTAGGTAGTAAGTAGTGTTGCCAAACATTTAGAGTTCTTACCAAGGCATACAGCTCTTTGTCATAGGTTGAATAGTTGAGCTGTGCTCCATTCAATTTCTCACTAAAGTAGGCAATTGGTTTCTTTTCTTGCATTAGGACCGCCCCAATTCCCACACCAGAAGCATCACACTCTATTTCAAAACACACTCAATCTCAAAAATACCTTCAAAATTAGGTAAGGAAAGTATAGGTGCAGACGTTAACTTCCCTTTAAGCGTGTCAAACGCCCTTTGTTGCTCTTCTTCCCACTTGAACCCAACTTCCTTTTTGATTATTTCTGTTAGTGGTGCTGGCAATGAAGAGAAATCTTTAACAAACCTCCTATAAAAGTTGCAACCCATGAAAACTCCTAACTCAGAAAACTGATTGGGAGTTGGCCACTCTTTGATAGCTTTTCTTTTCTCACTTTCTCCTCATCTACTTCAATACCCTGTGCACTTACAATAAATCCAAGAAATACAAGTCTATCTATACAGAATGTGCATTTGTTACGTTTAGCATACAATTGTTCATACCTTAATGTTTGTAATACTATCCTAACATGCTCAACATGATCATTAAGAGACTTGCTATAAATGAGTATCATTGAAGTATACAACCACAAATTTTCCTAAGAAGGCACGCAATACATGGTAATGAGCCTCATAAATGTACTAGGTGCATTAGATAATCCAAAAGGCATAACTAACCATTCATACAACCCATACTTAGTTTTAAAAGCAGTTTTCCATCCTTCATTCACCTGGTGCATTTCTAATTTTGATGGTAAACACTCATTAAATCAATTTAGTAAGTAAGTTGCCCATGCAATTCATCTAACATATCATCAATCATAGGGATAGGGGTGTTCGTATTACTTTACAGTGATTTTGTAACCGCCTCTACAATCACGCACATGCGCAAGTTCCATCCTTTTTAGGCACGTAGAAGCACGGGAACGGCAACACAGGCTCATGCTCTCTCTCACCAAACCGTTCATTTCATAAGGTTCATCAACTTGCCTTTGCAACTCTATTGTTTCCATTAGATTGCTTTCTATAGGCAGGCCTAATTGGGAATGGTGATCCAGGAATGAAGTCAATTTTGATTCTATTCCCCTAAAGTGGTAAACCATTTGGTAATTCACTAGACTAGGAAAGACATCATCAAATTCCTGCAACATAGAAACAAACATAGAAGGCAAATTGTCAAGGTTAGTGTTAGTTTCAGCAAATAAAACTTCCTTATATCTAAGAAGCAACACGGGCTTCTCCAAAGCAATAACACACTTAACCTCTCTAGCTCTTGCATAAAAAGTTTGTTTCTTTTTTTCCTCTCTTTGTTTTTCACTCAAAATTGGGCCATTAATTTGTTTGGTTATTTTTGTGGCCTCTTTTCCCTCATCCTTACTCTTTTCTCTCTTTTGTTCTCTCAATTTCGAATTCTCATTCTCATGTTTTCTCAAGGCCGAAACCTCTCTCTCTCTCTCATCTTTCGTTGATCTTCATAAACCTCTTGAGGTGATAAGGAAAAATCGGCCTCTTTTAACCTATGTTTTCTAATTTATTTTAGTTAGAAAAGCCAATTTATTTATTTAAACCCAACTCGAACGAATCGAACTGAGTTCTTATTGGAAAATAATTTAATCGTCCCAAACAAGTTCATTTATTGCATCCACAATCATTCAAACCATTCAAACCATCCAGCTTAAAGCAGTTAAATCAAAATAAATAAAAGACTCGCTCTTGCCTTATGGTTAAAGACGGGCTATAAACCAGACCTAAAAAGTGCATTCTACCCAATTCGAAATTAAACCCGAAAACCCTAAAACCCAAAGTCATGCATCATTACATTTTAATATTCTAAATTTAACTAAATTATAATCTGTTCATGATTGGTCATTTAACCAAAGCGTTCTCCATTGTCAAGAAGTATTAAATTTTCTGAATCATCATTATCATCACCTAAGTTTAGGCATATCATCACAATCACTACCAATTCAAGATTCAAGAACTAACTATTCCATCATCTTTAACAATCATAACCCTTTTATTAGGACATTTGAGATGCATAATGCCTTTTCCCTAAACATTTTAAAACATTTTACTTCTCTAGGAAGCGGGTTGCTAGAGTTTAGAAGTACCTTTTTATTGCTTTTAAGTGGTATGTGTTGGACAAACTTCTACCTTTTGGAAGTTGAATCTGTCCTTGAGAATTTAGATTCCCCTAAATCCGCCTCTCAAAACTATAAAAATGGGCTAACTATATTACGCCAAAGTTAGGGCTCTAGGTATGGACCAGGGCATGCCATATGCTGGGAAATTTCAGATTTTATCTAAAAACATGTCTTCCATCAATGTCAGAAACTTAGTTTCCTTCAAGTTCTTTATAGCACGTTGTTGAACAGCAAGATCATGTAGCTCTTGTGTGACTTGTTCTTGAATAATATAAGGACCATGATTGCTCCATAGCTTCTTTGCACGATTCCTTGTTAATGGTCCACTAGGACAGTACATGGATTGCCATTTGTTGTGGTCCTGTTCCTTGAGCTCCATCATGTGTTGGTGATAGTGGATCCGCAGTCCACCAATAATTGGTCCACTAGGAAGTACTAATGGATTGCCATTGTTGTGGTCCTTGTTCCCTTGAGCTCCATATGTGGTTGGTGATAGTGGATCCGCATCACCAAGGGTTTAACCTTTAGGATTTGGTGATTTCTTTATCGACTTCAGTTTGATCTCGATGAGTAAAAAATTCAAAATCGAGGCGGTTTTAGCGCGCTATTAAAAATTTTTAGTCCTCATACATCTACTATAAATTATCAGTGATTATTGTGATCAAGTGAAGTCCCAAGTTCAATTTTTGTATATGGAGAAAGTGATTTAAATTTGAATTATTTTTTGTCCTTGAAGCATCTAATTTTGGACCACCAGTCCACCACTAAGAAGCAGTTTTATGTTTTTATGATACAAGGAATGGACTCTCATTCCTCTCCTCATAACGTTCTTTTCTAGTTTACTTCTCTATCATATACATATTGTCTCTTTCCCTTGCTAAACCATTTTTTTACTTGTCCACCTAAAAGAAATGTCATTTCTACTTACAACCCTCCAAGCTTCCAAAACAAACAAATCCAAATTATAACCAGGAAAAATGAGAACAAAATGGCTATTGCAGATTTTGAGGGAGGTGGAGGAGTTGTCATTGCAACTCGAGCAACAAGCAAATAAAAATCAAGCTCTTGTGTCTCTTAGTAGGCAATAAAATCAAGCTACTGCTACTCCATACGTTGTTGAGAAAAAGCAGCAAAAATCGCAAAAGCCATTGACGTTCCATCTGGGTTTTAACCATAAAAGCAAGAAGAAACAATGGCACTATATAATGAAAAAATCTCAAAAATTAAAGATATGAGATAGAAAAAAAATCTCTTTATAAATATACTAAAAATGTGTTACCTGAAGCGTTTCTAGCAATGGATGTATAGATAAATCTATTGACATATATACGTGCAAAAAAGGGAAGAGAGAGGAGGTGAGCTTGGAAAATGGAAAGGAAAGGAAAAGCACAATTTATTTGCCTCAGTGAAAATGACCATAAACTGTGGCTCTAGGGGAGAGAGAGAGAGAGAGAGAGAGAGAGAGAGAAAGAGAGAGTGAAGTGAGTGAGTAATGACAGAGGAAAAGAGAGAGAGAGAGAGAGAGAAAGAAAGGAAAGAATATTAATCTTACAATTCAAATAAAATTTTAAATTTTATTAATAAAATGTAAAATAAAAGGGAAGAAGAAAAGAAAAAAGGAAGTGCGAGTATACTAAATGATGTGGCCAGAAGAGATATGCACCGAAAACAGGTTCTGAATTTTGGTTATAATTTTAGCAACAGATTAAACTTTCGTTGCTAACCTGTTTGTAGAACCAACTCCCAGCGACGGATGAAAAATATTCTATGTTATAACTTTAGAAACGGAAAAATTCCGTTGCTAATACGTTTGTAGAACCTTCATCAACTCTTAGCCATGGAAAAATAATGAAACAAGATTCGTTAATTAATAAAAATAATATGATTGAGAAACTAATATAATAAATCTAATTAAAAATTATTATACAATTTTAATTTTTATTTGTTAAATTGAGTACAATTTAAAATTAGGGTGTTATTGTAACTAAAATTGAAATTTAGAGTACTAGGAGAAGAAAATTGAATTTAGAGTATAATTAAAACTACCTGCAAAGTTTGAGATTTTTTAATGATTTAGCCAAAATCTAATCTACTATCTATCTATAATTAATTAAACCTATAAAAATACTCTTAACTATGCCACAAACTTACCCTAATTTGACATTTGTAACCTGAACACCCGATTTGTAAATTAGATATATTGTCATCTTAATTTTAAATTGGAATTAGAGTTTGAAATAAAATAATATAAATGTGAGACCTGCAGCATAAACTTGGGTTAAATTAACCCAGAACTTAAAACTCTCCATTTCAATAGTCAATAGTAAGATTAAATGCAACGATGGTGGCTTGTTCAAATCTATAAGCAACCAATATCGCACAATTCCCAAAAATGATGGTGGACATCCATTTTTCGGTAATGAAGTAAGAAAACTACCAGCACGGGCAACCACGCTCTTTTTTCACTGAGCATGAACTTCTCCATTAAAGCTTATCTCTTAGAAAATTACATTTTGTAAGAACTCATCGAGAGCAAAGTAATGAGGGGCAAATGAGCTCTAATGGTATTTTCATAAATAAGGAGAACTAGAGCATCCTCAAAATTCTCAAAAGCTAAGAAACTAAATCAACAGTGTTAGAGAGAGACTTAAAAAAAAAGAGAGAGAGAGAGAAGAAGCACATAGGAGAGAAGTAGATGCATCATTACTTCGTCTCTATAGAGCAATTGCATTATCAATTCTTATTTCTAGAAACTACTATATCTTCTCACATTATTGAAATCAAAAGCAAAATCACTAATTTGGTTTTGCTTGTATAATTTTCTTCTTCTGTACAAATTTTTTATTATTCTATTCTAGTTTTATAATTATTTTATAGGAAATTATGATTTTATACCTATATTTTGTCAAAATAAATTGGCTTACCTTCGCAGTTTTAGAAATACACTATTTTGCCCCTAACTTTTGATTCTGTTAAACTCTTATGCCCTTCCTTCTAATTTTTTTATTTTTTGGTGTTAATTTTTAATAAAAAGACAAAATTGCCCTCATTTTCTACATGTGAACCCACTCCCTCTTCCACCTTAATCCTTTAACCCAGAAAAAAACAACAAAATTTAAAGAATGTAGCTTTCAAGTCTATATCAAAATCAATGGCAACAAATTAACAGCAATAGCAAGGAAACACAAACAAGATAGAGAAGAGAAAATCAATTTTTATTAAAGTGGATCAGCTTAAGCCAGAACCAACGGACATACCCTGATCACCAAGGTATTGACCTCCAACATTGTGTTACAAAAGGGTCGATCAACCGCCACTGCTTCTAACCACCTCCGCAATACCGCATCGCTGAGTGTCTCATTGGTGATGAGACTGGCATGATCCTCTTCACTGCTCATAACAATCAAGGTATAATCTTCGTTTCTTGCTTTTACCTATAGATCTTCGTCGAGACATCCAGTGCCACCTATGCTTGATTGAGATCAATTGGAAGGTTGGGTCCCCTAGTTTCGCGTAGGGTTGTGTGGTTCCAGTCCTGGTTTTAGTTCGATTCTCGATAAGAACCAGAACCAGAACCAGAACCAGAACCATAGTTCGGTTCTTATTAAATTTAGAACCAAAATAAGAACCAACTGACTTAAGAACTTTCATGACCCATTTCCAAAGGCCGGACCAGTACTAAGGCCTGGGTGGGCTTAAGGCCTCCTAAGTCCATAGTAAGCCTACATCAATTAAACTCATATTCTATTGACAATCGTGACCTCATCCCCAATATTTATATTATCACGACTCGAAGAATGGGTCGGATCGACACTAGGGCCCAAGTAAGCATAAGGCCCCCGAGGCCCGTAGTAAGCCTGAACCATTAAAATTCAACCATATCAATATGAATTTCAAACATTCAGCCCATATTGCCATGCATAATAAATCTCATAATTATATTATACTTTGGCCCAAATCTACCCATATTGCCATGCATAATAAATCTCATAATTATATTTATACTTTGGCCCAAATCTAGCGTCTATACATTTTATAGCTCGGCCCAATTATAATACAAAAACATTCTTTAATGTGGGCTAACAGATTCATGCATTCACATAAATAAATAACTAAACATCCTTTATAACAGATTCATGCATTCACATAAATAAATAACTAAACATCCTTATACGTTTATTGGTTACGATCCTACAACTGCGGAGTTCACTAACAGATAAATATAAATAGTTTTAGTACATATAGCTACATAATTTAAATAACTGCTGATTCTAAACGTTACTTTTCTAGCTCTGCAGGGAAGGAGACAGAGCTTTAACCGGGATAAAGAAGTATCTACTTCCTAAAAAAGTTCAACAAAGAAATGTGAGCCTAATAATTAATAGTGATTATTGCATAACACAAGCATTCACACGAAATGCTTTCTAAAGTACTAAAATGAACACACAACCAGTCAAGCATTTGGCACAACATCAGCACTCACAAGTAATTACACCTTCAAATAATCAAACAAGTAGAAATTGGTTAGTGGCGTCACCGAAACCCCTGATGAGCCATCCTCACACATGGCCCATCCTCTCATGACGTGTGCACTAGGGAGCCGATCCCCATACATGGCCGAGCGGTCTAATCCTCGCTTGAGCAGCCCTCTCATTTTTGTATACTCTCTTTTCTTTCCATACCAACAAGAGGCCACCCTGTGGTTTTCCATATAATCCATATCATCGGATGCACACAGGGGCGCCGATCTCCCCAAACATGATCGACGGTATTGAAGACAGGCCTCACAAGCCCATGGTGACCCATTTCATCCCAATTCCACGCAAATAAGGCAAATAAAGGTCACAACACAAATAATCAAACAGTGCAATTAATACAAGCATATTACATAATTAAACATTATCATGCAAGAGCACAAATAAGCATTCATACACCAATTCAAATAAATATAATATAATAATTGTTACTTGAAAAATAAATAAATAAATAAATAAATAAAGATAAAGCTCTATATAGAAATGATTTTATGTATGATGCATATAGTATGTATACTTTTTATTATTAATTACACTGCTAGATGGGAAAAACATTCTTTTTAAACATATCGAGCTAAAGAATTATTCTAAATAAGCCTATTAACTTAATCATTAAACATAACTAGCATGGATTCTATTGAAATTTTAGCTGAAATTCCCCTAAAAATAGGACTTTTTGCCTGCTAAGATAATGTCAAATACTCTCTATATATTCATTCAATCCACACAGCCCATCCATCGGGCAATTAATCAAATCAAATGCCCATCCTCCTTTACATGACGAGAAATTGATTGTCGCACATCATCGTCCTTCCTCTCCTTTTTGCATTAAAACCGACTGGAAATAGGAAGGGGAGTCGTCGGAGTAGTGCTGGTGAGGAAGAGGTGGAGTCAACCAGTTATAGGCTAAGGTGGCCGAAAAATCGATGGAGAGGGAGAGGGACGGTGCTGTTGAGGAAGAAAAGAAGCAGAAGAGAAGGAAAAAAAAAGAAAAGACTGGTTTCTAGAGCTTTCTAGGTCGATTCTGGTTCGATTCGAACTAGTTTGGCTCAATTCAATGATTTAGTTCGATTTTTGCTTGGTTTATGCATTTTTCACTTGGTTTTCGAAAAAATTCAAACTGGTTTACAGATCTGGTTTAGTAATAATAAAATATTTTTTGCTGAATTTCATTAGTTAGAATTTATGATTAAATTTTTAAATGATAAATTTTTGAAAATAATTTTTCGAGTCGTTTATGATCAAGGCCTAATTATAAAAATTCGTCCTCAAATTTTAGAAGTAAACAAGAAATGGGGATGCAACTAGTAAAGAAAGCGTATAACAGAGGAAAAGTCATTGCATTCCGTACTAGGTATCTTAAACCTGATTACATGCAAGTTATACAGATAAATGAACCAAGATAAAAACACGAAAATTAGATAAGTACGGGAAAACTTATAAAAGACTAGATTGGCATGGATGAACTCCTTTAGCAAGATTCTAAGGAGCCGAACATTTGTAGCATAGGAAATTTCATAACCCCAAAATAACTGGTGGAAAATTTTAATTCCATTTGGAAATTTTAAATTTTATTAGGCAGTCCTCCTTAAAGACCATGTTCCAATAGAGTTCAAAGTAAACAATGCTAATGTCAAAAGGCTTTTTCCATAAATCTAACCAAAACATGTATTTTATGAAAGCAAAATATATATTTATGAAGACTAAACATATACTTTACGAAAGCAAAATATATATTTATGAAGACCAAACGTATAGTTTACGTAAAGTAAAAACCATTGAAACTTGATTTATTTGTAATAAGAATTAACTCATTTAATTCACATATGCTATTACTAAAACTTTTCCCAATCAAAATTTGAAAACTATTACTTTAATCCAAAATTTCAAGAAAAATCGTCCTAGTAACTTTCGTTGCCTATAATATCACAGGGAGATTTGAGCTCACTCTCTTGGTCCCTATCTATATAAGTCCTTTTCGCCCTATAATATTCTTACCATATACCAGTTCAACTATTGGATGGCTCCTGGACTAAAGGACCTCACTACACTCCATAGCTATCTTACCTCTACAAAGATTTTATGCTTTCTACTTAACCATCAATCTCTCTCTAATACTTAATCTCTCAAGTTACCCCAAAACTTGTCATTAAAATTGACCTTCATAATAACATCTTTTGTTAATTCACCTTTCAACTTTCTTAACTCTTCTCTTTAATGAACTTTCATTCCACCTATGTTGCTTATTAGTTCATCCTAAGGTTATTAGAGTACTATTATTAATTATTTCGTCCACTTGGTTTCTTTCGTACTACTAATCATCATTATTCATGATTTATTTAATCACCAGTATTAACATTTATTACTTACCCTAAATACTCACTTTTTACCTAATACCCATTAATATGAAGGTCTTTAATAAAATTTCTTGAGTCTCAACCTAACGCTACCTTACCATCCAAATATCACATCAAGTCGATCTCAATAACTCCTTATTGTCTAGTTTATATATACTATTAACTTCTCACTTTGCTATCATATCCTGGATTAGAATTTTCAAACTATAATTTTAACATTTTAATTAGAATCTTAATTAACCAAGTGTTCAGTTCCATGCATGGAACTATTAACTTAAAAGTGGCATTTACCTATTACTACCTTCTGTCAATTTCACATTCAACGTGCCTATCTTATTTGTCTTTAGTCAATCAATCTTTTCCTTATTCAAGTCTAGCAAGGTATCTATAAATTCCTCTAATTTTATCCACCATTTGCTCCTAATACATATATGTTACAACTTGTTATAAATTATTCCTTATACCCTCAAACTATGCAAATTCATTCCTAATGTTATCTTTTTCATTTAAACATTAAAGAGTCCCATACTCTAAATCTAGTTGCAACTTAGCTTCTATACTGAAGTTGTGCTCTCAAACCTTTCTGATGTTCATGTTCTTAGCTTGACTACTAACTGTCTACTTACTTATTATCATTGTTGTCATCATTATCACCATTTATCTTATTCTTCTTCTTCAAATCTTCTTTTAAGTTTTGACTACCCTTATGATCATTTCATTTTATTATCTCATCCAATTGGCCCCATGATATAAATAGACAAATTTTGAAAACAATTTTCTATATAAATAGTCAAAATTTTAAATTATTTATCATAATATGATTTAAATTCAAAATGAAGCTGAGATTTTGTCATGCTCGCCCATACAAGATGGCAAGACCCGCACGGTTTTGTCCCGCAGGTGAAATGGGAAACATCCTAGGAGGTCACCCATCCTGAGATCTCTATTAAGCAAGCACACTTAACCCTGGAGTTCTTCCAACTCTCCAGCCATTCCACCAAAAGGCGCCTCTAATGATTAGTTTCCCCCTTTTTGATATATGATTATGATTAGATTTCCCCCTTTTTTTGATAATATTGATCTCGATTCATTCCTGTGTATTTCCACTTACCCTAGGAGCTAGCCTGCCATCTTAGAAGCTAGCCAGGAGCTTCGCTCTACCCACCCCTTTAGGATCGCTTTGCCGGGTCGGGATGTCACAGGCCCACCAGCTTCCGCGTGGTTCATCCTCGAACCATACATCTACTAGAGGGGCTCCAGCTCTGATACCAATGTCATGCCCGACTCTAATCACCAGAGGAATTGTCCGCTTTAGATCAAGTCAAATCACCCATACAAGATGGCAAGACCCGCACGGTTTTGTCCCGCAAATGAGAAACTTCCCAGGAGGCACCCATCCTGAGATTTATATTAAGCGAGAATGCTTAACCCTAGAGTTCTTCCAACTCTCCAACCATTCCACCAAAAGGCGCCTCTAATGATTAGTTTCCCCCTTTTCGATATATGATTTCGATATATTGATTTCGATTCATTCCTGTGTCCCGCATTCCACTACCCTAGCTAGCCTGCCATCCTAGACCCTAGCTAGCCTGCCATCCTAGAAGCTAGCCAGGAGCTTCGCTCTACCCGCCCTCTTAGGATCGCTTTGCTGGGTCGGGATGTCACAGATTTTAAATTCAAATAACAAGTAAATAAAATGATAAAAACATTTATATTTTGAATAACTCTAAAGGAATTCAGTAATTGAGCTGAATACTTAAACATAGATTCCTAATTACCTTATAGTCTTAGATATGCAGTAGAAAGACTCAAGGTTATTTCATACTATTCACCCATTCCTGCAACTCCAATACAATCACAATCAATTGCATAACTATTTCACTTTAGTGATAGCTTACTTATGAATGACTAAGAATTTATTATTACTAATGTTATAAGTATCCATATTCGTGATTCTGCCACACAAATGAAAATCCTATTTATACTCTACACAATCCTACTCGTTGACAGGAATAGAGTTCACATGAAAAGTAGTGCATTGGGTGATCAAGCCAATCCACTACCATCCAGGAAAAGTAGTGCATTGGGTGATCAAGCCAATCCACTACCATCCAGGTACTACTCTGTTCCCAAGTCTAAGGGTTGATACCTTCTTTAGCACCTATAGGTATTGTGATAGGTTTATCCTGTTGTCTGCTACTTTCACTCAAATCCTTAATTACTTCTTTCTATAGTCCATTAATTTACACAATAAGTATGGGTTTCCTTTCATAGGGTTTAGTGCGTCCACCATCCCTAAGAAAGAAATCCTTAGGTTTCTTTCCTTATGTTAGCTACGACCGATCCCAACATAAAGAAGTCCCTATTCCATTCCTATCCTAAAATGATCACAATAACCTTCATCCTATCCAACATGATCAATTGACAATTGCTTACGATTAAGACATGAGATCTATAACTTAATAAATGATGGCAAGGTGACTGACCTAGAAAAGTTAAGGCCAAGCATGAGGACTAATCCACTTTCTAATTTCCGTAACGTGCCACCCCCTAGGAAACTTATATATGGTTGAATTAGGAAAGATTCCTGAGGAGGTAATGGTTGAATTTGAGGAGGAAAGAGAGAGAGAGAGAGAGAGAGAGAGAGAGAGATGTTGTTGGAGCAGATCTATGTGATGGTGCTGAATGTGTGGGATAGTGATGAAGAATGGTTGGACTAAAGAAAGAAGGGGTTGGGGGGCCACAAGTGGCCGAGGAGGACAAGGAAAAAGGAGAGAAAGAGGGACAAGCTGCCTAAGGAAAAGAGGAGGAAAGCAATAAAGAGAAGGCAAGCGTTGACAAAAGAAGAAGAAGAGGACCCTGCGAAGCAAGTTTTGAAGGCCATTCGGGCTTGTATTGAGGAAAGCTTTGAAGAAGCTGAAGCCTCTTCTAATGTGATTATTTCTGTTAATGATGAGCCTGACATGAACTGTTCATGATTTTCAAAGAAATGAACTTTAATTTTGCTTACTTGTTTGATGTCTTTCCTGATGGTTCCATTTATCGAGTAGATAAGCACATGTGCATATTTGACATTAACTCATGTTAATGAGAGTCCCTGAACATGAACTAAAATTCTATGATTTCTCAAAGGAATATATTGCAACTTTTAATTTGAAGCTTTACTATGTTTTGTATGTCTACATTCCTCATCCTTGTAGGTTCCATTTATCGAGTAGATAACGCATGCATGTGCATATTTACATTCACACTCATTCATCAACATAACTTAAGACATAAGCACATGTGCATATTTGACATTAACTCATCATGCATACTTGAATTTAATATTGGGCCAAACCTAATGCCAGAGTTAAGCACAAAATTTCAAAGTCTACTCATGGACAAAAAGGAAGCCTTTGCATGGAGCTATGAAGATATCCCAGGGATAGATAGGTCTATAGCTGAGCACATGATTTCTCTATATCCTGGAGCCAAGCCAGTGAAATAGAAGAGAAGAAGGTTGAGACCAAAATGGGCCGAGAAGATTAAAGAGGAAGTGACCAAGCAGATAGACACATGATTTTTAGAAGTTGTTCACTATCCAGAATGGCTAGCAAATATAGTCCAAATTCCTGAGAAAGATGGAAGGGTCAGAATGTGTGTGGACTACATGGATTTAAACAAAGCATAGATGAAAGATGATTTTTCTCTATCTCATATTGATTTCCTAATTTACAGCGCAATAATAATGGGATGCTACTCCATTATGGATGGTTTTGCAGGGTATAACCAAATTCTCATGGCATAATTGGACAAGGTCAAGACAACATTTGTGACAGAGTTCGGTACTTTCTGCTACCGGGTGATGTCGTTTGGCTTAAAGAACGTTGGGGCTATTTATCATGGATTTAGGTTGACCATGTTTTTGGTGTTAGGGTTGACTATTGGTTAGTGTTTTCGTTTACCAGTGGTTGGTGCTTAAGTTGACCACTAGTTGGTGTTTAGTTTTAACCACTGGTTGGTATTTTGGTTGACCACTGGTTGGTGCTTTGGTTGACCATTGGTTGGTGTTTAGGTTGCTTTTTAGTCCATGACATGAAATGCTTGAATGGGTGAATGTCACACCAAAACAGTTTCATGATTGTAAACAAAGCTAGGAACACAAACCAATAGTCTAGACCTGATTCAGCAGAACCAAGTCCAATGTTTATTAAATTCCTACTTATCCAAACACTCAAATTAGAGCTACCTACCGCCAGATCACGCCATTGTTTATTATATGAGTGTGACGTGAGCTGTGAGATCCAACCACACTCACATTATAGAGAAGAGCCATCACTAGAGCCATAGAGTTTGATTATGAGCACCACTGAAATTTAATCCACCCAAATATACTCAGCGCGTTGATTTATCTCGTCTAGGATGTGAAAAATGACCTAGTGAGATGGACAAGGCGTCATAGTTATATCTATAGAAGGATGTTGCGATGTAGAGCAGGAAGAGGAACTGTTTTTAAAAACCAAAAAAGAGCTTCTAAGAGTTAGGTGGAATTAGATTATTGAGTCCACCATATAGAAAGACCTCCTCTCCGATCTAGCAATTGTGTTATATATATATACTCCCATTCCACAATATGTATACAGCAGATTATGTTATTTAGTGATTATGTGGCGTAAACGTTAGAAAGTCTATGGTATAGTGTATCAATTTATGTGTCGTTGGAATATATTTGGATGATAAGCATAAACCCAGATTTTATTAAATTGGATTTGAATTAGTTTTCGAACCGAGTGTCGAGTGATAGCTAAGATTTATTAATAGACGAGTGGGGGATTACTTGGCCCTACCTACATGAATGTAATTAATTCTATGAAATCATTAAGAGAGTGGCTAGCCTTAGGGATTATATAGTTGAGTGCAGTAGGGAAAGAGCCGATGTACAGGGTTGGTGAGGAGTCGGGAATTTGACGGTTCCTGGTTTATGTATGATTATTGAGAGTGAGGAAGAAGTGCTGTTGGTTTAAATGGAATCTTTGTTTGCCCTCTAGCGATGTGTAGCTAGCTCTCTAGGTAATTAAAAAGAAGAGTGTGTTGACAGAATTGTTTCTCGCCTCCTGAGGCATTGAGTTAATAAGCTTGATCTGTGCGGTATGAGGTAGAAAAAGAGGAAATAAGAGAAAAAAAATGAAATGAAATGAAGAGATGATTTGTGTAAAAGAGTGAGTGGCAATATATAAAGAGCCTTGATTAATATCATTATATCTTAAAGTGGTTTATGCCATGGATATGTTATATGGAGATCCCACCCTTGCCTATGTCTCTTGATCTTAACGGGTACAATGTTCAGTGCATATCCGATAAGTGTCTAATGGTCTACTCAGGACTAGGCTATGGCGGTGGGCGTGTGTTACATTTTGATTAGAACGCATTGACATATCTAAAAAGCCTTTGACTAGGTTTAGATGATATAGACAGTCGATTTGAAGCTAAATTGGAAGAATGAAGTCTCTGCCGGATGATTAAAAAATACATGCTGCAGTATCATTTTTGGTAAATCTTACTAAAAAAATTATTTTGATGTTTACTTGTAAGTTGTCTGGTTCTAGTGTTCCACAATGCTTACATATTTTTTTTTCCTGACGATCGATGAAAATTATTAAAGAATTGCAAAATTGTGAAACTAGCCCATAGAAGCAAAAAATAGCTGAGATGGGAAGGGCTAATGAGAAGTAAGTTTGATAAGTACTTGGGGTTAATTAAACAAAATGGATGTAATGCAGGCTTTGCGGTTGTATGTCGAATTGTGTTTAGTAGACTGGGACCAAGCGCTCAAAGAGATTGTTTAAAGATAATTGACGGTATATACCTAAAGTTATATAATCCTGGCGTTTAAATATTTACTAATTATTAGTGAAGAATGTAATTAATTGATGAATATTAAAATGCTATTGAGGATTTATATAGTTAGGAAGATACAGCAGTGTTGTTGTGTTATGATGATTATTTGGAGATGTTGGGTGTTTGGAGTTTAAATTGGGAATCTTTTGTATTCACATGTTAGCGAGCTCAGTTTTTAAAGGGAAATTGTTACAGTTTTTTTGTAGGATTTTTCCCACTCTATATAGAAAAAAGAAGAAGAAAAAAATGAAATGAAATGAAATGATTGTAAAAAAAATTATTCTTTAAACTTGTGAATTCATAATCTAATTTTATGATTGATATGTTAAGTTAGGACGGTGTCTTTGGTACCAAATGTGGCATCCGTCGTCAGGTCTCTCAGGACTAGGCGGTGGGTGTTACATTTGATTTAGAATCGCATTGACATATCAAAAAGCCTTTGATAGGTTAGATGATATAGACAGTCGATTTGAAGCTAAATTTGGAGATGAAGTTCCTTCTGAGGATGATTAAAATAATGCTAGTATCATTTGTAAAATCCTTAAAAAATTTATGATGTTACTTGTAAGTTGTCTGGTTCTATGTGTTCCACATCTAATATTTTTTTTCCTGAGATCATGAAAATATTAAAGGAATTGCAAAATTGTGAAACTAGCATAGAAGAAAAAATAGCTGAGATGGGAAGGCTAATGAGAAGTAAGTTTGATAAGTACTGGGGTTAATTAAACAAAATGGATGTAATGCCTTTTGTAGCAATTGTTTTAGACCTCAGGTGTAAGTTAGAAATATATAAAGTATATTGCGTTTTATTCTAAAATTGATGCCAGATGTTGAGCGATAGAGTGCTAAATGCTTTAAAAGAAATGGTAAATAAATATCAGAGGGAGAATGATAATACATTTATGGCTAATGGTAGTTCAAGTAACAACCTTAGTGTTAAAGAAAACAATGATGCAATGATGGAAGAACAAGAGGATAATGAAATTGATGAGTACTTTATTCGAATGGATAAATAATAAAGTTCAGCTTCTTAATATGAGCTGGAAAGGTAGTTAGAGGAACGTCTTGAGAAGTTTGCTAAGGATTTTGATTTGTTTTTATGGTGGAAACTAAATATGGGTAGGTAACCTATTTTATCCAAGGTAGCAAGTGATGTTTTGGCTATTCAATACTCGTCTATTGCTTCTGAATTTGTATTCAGTACTCAAGGGAGAACTTTGGATCAATTTAGGAGTTCATTGTTTCCAACTATTGCAGAGGTCCTAATTTGTTGTCAAAATTGGCTAAAAAATACAAATAAGCCTATCCAACTTGAAGAATCTCTTGAAGAACTTGAAATTCGGGAGTTAGGTATAATTAAACTTTTGCATCAAATAATTATATGCATTTTGATTATTTAATGTTTTTTTCACTTTTTTTCCTTCAACTTACTCTATTCTTTTAAATGAAATGTAGAGATTGCAAAAGATCATGAAGTTATGGAGTTGATTATTCTAAGAACCAGAGTAGATTGCTAAATGTTGCAACTTGTAAGTAGTGAATTTAATTTTTTTTATATAGCTTATATTTTTATACTAGCAACTTAGGAAATTAAATTTCTATTAAAATTATAAATATGCATTGATAAAATTAAGCACTGGAACATTGCTTTTGTGTTATTTATGTATTGTTTAATTGAGCTAAGGTTTATAATTAGCATGTATAACATTTATATTATATTTTTTTATATGTATCATTTACATTATATTTCATAATTTTCTCAATCTCCACTCATTTGTTATGGGCCTCAAAAGCATGCTAGCTGGTTATATTCATCATGATTCGGTAGACACACTACCTCCACAAGTTTGGTCTTTTTCTTTTATTTATTTATTGATCTATTTTTCTTATTCGTTTTGTATTACACGGGGTATGATGATTTTAAAGAATAAAGGCAAAGATATAAGTGGATAACGTGCTTTCACTATTTTATTTGAAATAATATTAAATTTCATTATTTTTTAAGACTTAATCATATTGTTAGTATTTGGATTTCTTTATTGTATTATTATTGTTGAATTTCTTTATTTTTAATATTTCTTAGATGGAAACAAAAAATTATTCATACTTATCAATTATTAATCATGATTTAGTATTGTATTATAATTTTATATTATTATTATTATTATCATTATCATAATAGATGAATTTCTTCAATTATCATGTACTGCAATTTTAGTTTAATATTATAATCCTTTAAATTTAAAGAAATATGGTATCAATATGGAGAATCATGTATAATTTCTAATGGGGGAACTGGAACCAAAATCGAGGAACCAGAACCAAAGAATCAAAAATCGAATCGAATTATGGTTCGATTCTAGTTCCGATTGAACTGACCTGATCTTTTATTTTCAAAAGATTTCAAATTAAATTAAAATTAGAAATTCGAACAATATTATCATAATTATTACTTGTCAAAAGATAATTGGTTGAGTTGAAAATCAAATTGAAAACTACCTAAATCAGGTCTAAATCATTTAAAAACCAAAATAAATCTTCTAGAAATCGATTTGAATTGGACTTGTTTGGTTTGGACCAAACCAAATTATATAACAACCAAAAATAAATAAAAATCAACACAAAAACCTGATTCTCCTTCCTCGCAATGCCGACAGCTCTCTCCCTCTTTCTTTTGTTCATTCTCCAATCATCGACCATCAAATCTGGCGATTAAGGGCTCTAAACTCAAGAGCTCGATGAGAGGAACAATTTGGTGGCGTTGGGTTGCAAGATAAGGGTCTGGATTGAGAAGAAACTCAATCGATGTGAATCTTCACCGCTGCGATTCCGTCTTTCCTACGATCCATGCTATTTTCGGCAAGATTAGGCCTCAAGGTGGGTCTCGATCAACTCCACGCAAGCTTTTCCCCTCCAACAATTCCAGTGACAAATCTTGAATGATGGAATCACCCTGGATGGCAGCGGCGAGACTACTGTCGAGGCCATTTATGCCTAAATGAGACACAATCAGTCCAAATTGATCATGGATTCTGAGTCCCCATGAGATTTTGAGCATTTTGGAGTATGTGTTGCTTAATGCTGACAATCGGCAGTGGCATTCCGGTGATCGGCTGATGAGACTCCGACAAGGCCATAGGAGACAGAATCCTGGTCTCAATTTGGTCAATGTGATGGTGCTAACGAAATTTCTATCGGTGAGCCTTAGCCTTTGATGCTAAATTAATGGTAGTATTTGGTTAAGAGTTTATCAATCTAACTTAATTGTTTCAGTTTAGCTAAACTGAATGTATAGCTAAAGCAAAAAATATTTAAATGTTAGCTTAGCTGAGTTAGATGATCAATTAACTTAATCAAAGGGAAAGTTAGAATAAAAAGAATCTGATATCTAATTACCATTCTGGTGAGCACCCATTTATTATTTATATAATTCGAATAGTGTGTAAATAATGAGAACTCGATTCTTAGATACATTTAATAATAATAATAATAATGGTACTATCTAAATTGGGAAATGTATTCAATGAATATAATGTAAATTAATTATGGATTGAGATAATTATGGCATAATGGAGGATGGGCTTTGATTGAGATTATTGCCCAGTGGATGGAATGTATATTGAATTGTGCCTTTAATACGTGATCTGACAGCTATCCCAATTTATAAGGGACATACTGCTGGATTTTCGGTAAAATGCTTAATAATGAATTAAATAATTATATCATTAAAGAGAAATCACTAATAAAATTACTAGTATTTGCATTACCAATATAATTATTATTATTATCACTATTATTATTATTATTATTATTATTATTATTATTATTAAACATTAATTACCAAAAGAACCACAATATTGATAAAGTATCAATTAGAATGAATAAGTAAAAGAAAAAATTATAGTTGTATAGCTAATAAACTAAATAAGCGGCCATAACGTACCAGCAATGATTAATTAATGAATAAAAATTACATTTCTCTAATTAAAATTCTTACTTAAAATTTTCTTTCTAGATGCTTGTAAAAGTTCCAGAACAATAAGACGAAAACTGGAAGGAAGTAGTAATAAAGATAGTTCTATTAAGGACGATAAAGAACTGTGAGTAGAGTTAGATAATTCGTATCGTTTATGCATTTCACATTCATACATACATGAACAATATGCTATCTATGTGAAGCATGCATATATGTAGAAATGCCATACTGGCGTGTATGCCACGAACTGCATCGAACAGATATACTTATATATATTGAAATTTATTGCGATGTTAGATATTATACACTATGTGAAATTATGTTATTGAATACGCATTATTTGTGATGTGCTTGTTTTCCCCCCGGAGAAAATCATAGGTCTATTGTTTTGATGTGTATTTATTCTGGAAAAGCGGTGATAAAAACCTTTTTTGGATATGCGATGCTATTGAAATTTATTGCGATGTTTAAGATATTATAACACTATGCTGAAATTATGTTATTGAATACGCATTATTTGTGATGTGCTTGTTTTTCCCTCCCGGAAGAAAATCATAGTCTAATTGTTTTGATTGTGTATTTATTCTGGAAAGCGGTGATAAAAAACCTGTTTTTGGATATGCGATGCCCGATAAATCGGTCTATAAAATCATTTTTAGTCGCACAAACCTTCATTTTTTTTTCGGCAATGGGACCGTTTTCCAATTTTTTATTTCATAAAAGTGACTCCATTTTACCCAATTTTATTCCAGGCGCTTTATTTTGAAAAAAAAACTGGTAATGAACCCAAATGAGATTTCTAAAGTAAAGGGCAATTAAGGTACGTCGCCCGTTGAAGCGCGACGCCCGAAAACCGGCCTTTTTTAAACCTACAGATTTCTAATTTGATTTATTTTAGAAAAAGCCGAAATTGTTTAAACCCACCCGAATAAATCGAACCGAGTTCCTATGTGGAAATTAATTGCCGTCCCAATTAGATTCATTCATTGCATTCATCACAGATAATCATATCATTCATCATCCATCCATAATACATATCAAATAAGTAAAAAGACCTGCTCTTGCCTTATGGTTAAAGGCGGGCCACAACCGAGTTTAGTAATGTAAATTAATAATAAAACGATAGAAAATAAATCTAAAAAATCTCATAATCATCAAATAATTAATTGACGTTGGCTTTAATTGCCGCTTCTGTTAGAAACATATTTGAAATCACAATGTTCCCATGCTAGAAATTTTGGCATAAATGATTTTAACAGAGGGAATTTTGTTATCTGCATTTTCAAGTACACCTTTTATGATATAGTGGTCGGAAAGAAAACTTACCTGAGGTATCTAGCAATTTTGATGTTTCTGCCTCCTGTGCGGTTTGAGTAGATAAAATTCGCTGAAGTGTACGTGTCGTGCATCGACGTTAATTGCTGAAAGCCGGACATTGCCGGGCCGTTTTGAAAAAAAAATGGGCCGTTGGATCTGCTAGTCTCGGAAGAGGTAACAGGGCCGCAGGGCTTATTGGGCAATTGAAGAAGGTGATGGCCCAATCGGTCCTTTTAGGCTCGGAAGAGAAAATGGGCTTGGGCCCTTTGCTTTGAAGAAATGGGCTTGGTGCCCAGAATATTTACTATAAGTAATTTCTTCATAACCGATTCAGTTTCACTTATTCACAAACCCTAAAGCAATTGAAAATTCCTCTGACTTTGCCAAACTGAAAAAGAATGTCTCAGCTTCCTGAAATCCCTGCTTTCCGCCTACACTCCGAGAAGATGGGAAATCTCGGGGCCCTACCCCGATATATCCCCGACGTTCGATGGCGAGCCGGTGCCGGTGAGCCGGAATCCCGCTGACCCCCCGGGAACGCGGCGTTGCAGCTTCTTCCGTTGTCGGGTCGGAGTTTCCAGTTCCGGTAACGAGACTGAGTCGGATGCGCGGCTTTCGATCCGAGGTTAAGTATAAAATTTCCTTAATTTTTGTTGTTTTTACTGCTTTAGATCTGTAGCTGTAGTAGATAAATCTGCTTTTTTTGTGTTTGCGCCTGCGTCACACAGTCGCGTCACGCAGGTAGGTCAGTATGCGTGGCGCGGCTGTTCTTGAATGAACAGTTGTGTGGCGCAGCTGTTCTTGTGTGAACAGTTGCGTGACGGCAACCTGTTCGAGGCGCCAGAAACCCTAGCTTTGCCTTGAACTTTAAGAATGTATCCTCCGCCTTTTAATCTTTGCTAGAACTTGGGTTTGTTGAGATAGGATTGTTTAGCAAAGCTCTAGGCGATTTGGATTTTGCTCTGAATTTGCATAAAAACACACAAATCTAATGAAATTAGGTTGAAATTGAAATCATGCGTACCTTCGAACAGTTTGCATTCACGCAGGTGTTCTTAGGAAAGAACAGTTTGCGTGACGCGACTGTTTCGTCAATGCATGAGGGCCTTGAAAACAGTTGCGTGAAGCGGACTAGCGAGATGCGTGGCGCGAGTACTGAGGTGCGCTACGCAGCTGTGCTTTTGAATGCGCAACTGGTGTAAAGCTGTGTGGCCAACGGACTCTGTAGACCGCGTGCGCAACTTTGGAGTTGGCGTGAAACGGCAGCTATGGTTCAAACCAAAAATTTGGAAAATTTTTATTTTTTCCTGCCATAGAAGAAAATGAAACAATTATTTAGTCTTATATTTATTCAAAATTGAATTTTCTTACAGGTTAATCTGGGCAAGGCCCGCTCCGGGTGGCTCGGCCACTGATGCTTCCGCTTCCTGGGGATTTATTGGAACACTCCTATGCCGAGCTCGGTCACGTCGCTGCTCGTTGAACCCTTTCCCCAAAAGCATAGCATGTGATGCATATGACAATGAGAAAGAAAAATGCACGTGAAGTGTGTGAGTCGCCACCTTGTTTAATTATTTTTCCAGGGTAAACCTAGGAAAAAACCCTAAAATGACTCCAATTTTAATTAACCTAGTTACTAGATTAATTATCCCAATGTGTACGGCCATGGTAAATGCAAACCCGAGATGGATCCCGAGAACTAATGTCATGCTGATGAACTAACCGATGAAGAATTGTTTTGCAAGGTGAATGATGGATTAATGAAATGTTTAAGTGATTTCGACTTGCCCACCCGGGGTGAAATCCCGAAACGTGCCTAGTACTTTCCGTTTGAATGGAAAGATCAAAGCAACGTAGTTCGATAGGCTTCTTTGAAGGGCTTTGATGGTAATGCTTGATGCATGAGTGTGTGTATTGCCCTTCGTCATGAGTGTGCGTATGCTTCGTGCATGTTGTTTAGACATTTTTGCAAAAAGATCGATTAATTCGATTTATGGCGTTTCGTCACAAAAGTGTTGGTTTTAAGGCATTTGTGCAAAAAAGAAAAGTTGTCCGGGCGATTTGTGCCAAATTGAATATTTTGGGCTTAATTAATTGCCAAAATTGATGTTCCGGAGCTTATGTATTGCCGAATTGATGTTTGGGCTTATTAATTGCCAAAATTTTGGTGTTCGGCTTATTATTGCCCGAAAATAGTTTTTAGTGGGCGATTTGTCGCCAAATTGATGTTTGGGGCTTTTTCTTGCCAAAAATTGAATGTTGTGGGCTTTTTCTCTTGCCAAAATTAATTGAATTTAGACAATTTGGTTTGCCAATGAGATTTTGATTGGGCGATTTATCGCCCAAAAAAAGATTGATTTTGAGGCTTTAGCCAAAATGGTTTTTGTCTAGGCGATTGTCGGCCAAAATTGTTTGATTTTAAGGCTTTCGGGCGCAAAAATTGGTTGATTTAGGCGATTGTTCGCCAAAAATAATTGATTTTAAAGGCTTTGAGCCAAAAATTGATTGATTTTAAAGGCATTTTTGCCAAAATTGAAATTGGATTTAAGCCAATTTGTCGCAAAAAAGATGGTTAATCTCATTTTAATAAGCAATTTGTTTGCTAAATCGATATACAGAATACGCGTAAGGCAATTTTGTTGCCAAAATTGTTGTTTTTTTAAATGTAGGCCAAATTTATTGCCAAAAAAAAACAAACGTGATTAAAATGGAGGCCGTTAGCCCACAATTTATTGATTAATTGACTTTTAAAGGCGAAATTGTTCGAAAATAAAAGGCAATTGAACCGTAAGTTATTTTAATCTAGGCTGTTTAAGCCAATATTGTGCAGATTTAAGCTTTTTAATACCACGATTTATTTATTAACCGGGCATTTAAGCTTAATCATATTTAATTGAGAACAGTTTATTTGCCCTAAATATGATATGAAAGGCAATTTATTGCAGTTGTAAAGAATTAATTTAAGAGTTAGAAAGAAGAAGCATGCATGAAAGTGCCTAAAAATTAAAATAGGCATGAGTTTTCGTTTACGTACCTGATTTAATCGACGACCCGCTTCTTAACTCCAGATTAAGCTCCCTAGTTGGGAAAATTATTAATTAATTTTAATTTGTTTTTAATTTTAGTGGCCAAATATCATAATAAAAATGCAAATAAAAAATTAATTTAAATGCAAAAAAAGCGGTAAAGAAATGCAAGGAGCCGCCGTGGGAGGGAGGAAGATCGTCCGTCAACACTAGACAGCGGTGTCAAAAATTGGAACTGAAATGGCCTATTTATAGGCCATTTTCGGACGCAAAGGGCGGCAGGTTGCGCGCCCGGGCCTGGCGGCAGCTGCCGCCCGTGTTGGCGGCAGGTGCCGCCAAGGGAGTTGGCGGCATGTGCCGCCGGGGCGGCAAGGTGCCGCCGGGGCGGCCATGATGCGACAGGTGCCGCGGGCTTCGGCGGCAAGCTGCCGCCGATGGCCGGCGGTAAGGTGCCGCCGTGCTCGATGGCTCCCTCGGGTCTTTCACTTCAGAAGAGCGTTTTTTGGGAGTTTCGGGTCTCAGAAAAATAATCCGGGAACCCTGTTCCGCGATCTCGCGACATTCCAGACGTTTTAAAGTACCATATTGGCATACTTTCGGTGAACTTTCAAAAATGGCCTCCTTCCGGTCCGGCCGGACTGTTTGCAGTCCGGGCATAATGGCTCTTTGAGCCTCAAATTTGAGTAATTCACAGTTGCCCCCCACATGGCTAATCATAAAAATGATTTATGAAAGCCAGTGAACTGTCTGAAGGAGCAAATTTTTGAGGATGAAGTCAGAGGAGGAACCCCGCCGTTGGGATTTTTTATTTTTTTATTTTTTTGAATGAAATGATCAAATGCATGGATTTATGTTGGCACTTAAAGATGTTTTTTGGCCCTCTTTGAGGACTTAAAAAAAGATTTTGCCTTCGCTTAGAGGACTTTGAAAAGAGATTTTGCCTCTTAGAGGATAACTTGAAAGATGTTTTTGCCTCTTAGAGGGCTTGAAAAAGATGTTTTTGTCTCTTAGAGGGCTTGAAAAGAGAGTTTTGCCTCTTAGAGGGCTTGGAAAAGATGTTTGCCTCTTATGAGAAGCTTGAAAAAGAGATTTTGCCTTCTTAGAGGGCCTTGGAAAAGAAGATTTTGTTTTATTTATTTAATTTATTGTATTCTTTTTTTTTTTTTTTTGAAGAATGAAATGAATCAAATGCATGGATTTATGTTGGCAACTTAAAGATGTTTTTGCCTCTTTGAAGGAGCTTTAAAAAAAGATTTATGCCTCTTAGAGGATTTTGAAAAGGAAGATTTTGCTCTTAGAGAACTTGAAAGATGTTTTGCCTCTTAGAAGGCTTTGAAAAGATGTTTTGCCTCTTAGAGGGCTTGAAAAGAGATTTTGCCTGCTTAGAGGGCTTGAAAAGATGTTTTGGCCTCTTAAATGAGGGCTTGAAAAGAGATTGCCTCTTAGAGGACTTGAAGAATGTTTTGCCTCTTAATGAGAAGCTTGAAAAGAGATTTTTGCCTCTTAGAGGGCTTGAAAAGAGATTTTTGTTTTATTATTTTTTTTTTATTTTTTTTATTTTTTTAATTTTTTTTTTAAAATTTTTTAATTTTTTTTTTTTTTATTTTTTTTTATTTTTATTTTAATTTTATTTTTTATTTTATTTTATTTTATTTTTCTTTTGAGAACCAAAGGGTCCCTAAAGGTCGAAATGGTCAAATGGCTTGTGTTTTGGAATGACAAATGGTTTGGTTCTTGGTTAGGGTTTCACCCTGGGTTGTGTTTATGTTTTTTTTTTTTTTTTTTCTTATATATACACTTGCCCCGCTAATCGGTCTTGGAGGATGTTTGCCCACCCTGCTTGAGAGAAATGTATGCCCTTGTTAGCTGAAGTAAGAAATTTCTTCTTTAAATTGAAAGACTAAAAATTCCGTGATTAACTTCTGTGATGGGAGAATGGTGAAAGGTTCTTAATCACTTCTTGCCCCCCAGAATGGTGCTGACCATGGAATACTTCCAAGACATTGGTATTGTAATTGTCCAATCGATTGAGGAACATCCAGAGAACAAAGCCACTTACAATGACTCGAGGGAAAACGGATCAATGTGGTGACAAATCTCGCTCGTGTCTGAAAGGATCGAAGAAAACGATGGTCCACAGTGGAGACCGAGGGTATTAAAAGAATTACTCTGCCAATGATTAATGTTTGACATTTTTTTAGGGTTGTTATTTGGAAACCCTGGGGATTGAATTGACCATTTTTCTCTCTCTTCTTTTTTTTGAGGAATGACTCAAAGAGTGACGCTTTCAAAAAATGAAAACTTTTGAGAATGACTTTTGGATTTTGTGACTCGTAGTGGGATGACACTGGTGATTGGAGACTCGATTTAACTCAAAATTTTTCTGTAGTGAATTTTGAACTCCGAAGGGAATTCAGTGGTTTCCTGGAAAAAATGATTTAATATACTTCCTGAGAAGACCTTTGGAAAGCAGCTTTTTTTTTTCTTTTTGCCTTAACTTTTTGCCTAGTAAGCCGCACTTTCGGGTTTTCGAACTCTAGGCAGGCTCTTTGCCTACTTTTGCCATAGACGCCTTTCGGGTTGTCAGCACTAATGCGGGCTTCATTCTTGCCTGAAGGCGCCATTTCGGGTTTTTCGACTCCAACTTTTTATTTTTCTTTTCCTTTCTCTTTTTCTTTATTATTTTTATTATTATATTTTTTTTTAATTGGCAAAGAGAAAAATGCTTTTTATGATGCAGACTTATGTTTGTTTTGACGCGCCTGCCTGTTGTGGCTTGCCTTTACAGTATCTCCAAGAACTCTTCGGGGGATGGGGAGAATCAGGTCTTTTCGTAGTTCCTTCAGGGATGCGAACTTCGTGGCCTCAGCTGGTGCGGAATTCATTTTCCCGACTTTGATGTGAGTGGCGGAATTCGCTTTCCGTCTTGGTGCCGGAATTTATTTCCGACTTACTGGTGGGGCAAAATTCAATTTTGCCTTAATGCTGATTTGTGGAATTTCATTTCCGGATTTGATTTCTTCGCTGGATTCTCCTTCCCGGCTTGATGTCTTTGCGGGATTCCTTCCCGATTTGATGTTGATGCAGAATTCATTTCTGAACTTGGATTTCTTCGCGGGTTACCTTCCCGGCTTGATGTCTTTGCGGGATTCCTTCCCGAACTTGATGTTGATGCAGAATTCATTTTCTGACTTGATTTCTTCGCGGGTTTTCCTTCCCCGGCTTGATGTCTTTGCGGGAAATTCCTTCCCTGCGGGATTCTGTCCCGGCTGGATTGTCGATGCATGAATTCATTTCTGTTTTTGATTTCTTCGCAGGATTCCTTTCCCGGCTTTGATATTCTTTGCGGGATTCCTTCCTGAACTTGGATGTTGATGCCGAATTCATTTCTGTTTTTGATTTCTTCGCAGGAATTCCTTCCCGGCTTGATGTCTTCGGCGGGAATTCCTTCCCGACTTGATGTTGATGCAGGATTCATTTCTGTTTTGATTTCTTCGGCAGGATTCCTTCCCGGCTTGATGTCTCGCGGGACTTCCTTCCGCGGCTGGATGTCGATACCAGAAATTCATATTCTGTTTTGAATTTCTTCAGCGGGATTCCTTCGCCCGCTTGAATGTCTTCGCGGGATCTTCCCGGCTTGGATTGTTGATGCAGAATTCAATTTCTGTTTTGATTTCAATTCGCGGGATTTCCTTCCCGGGCTTTGTGATGTTGAATCAACTTATTGACATCGAGCTCGTAATGGTAGTGATGACGCTAGGCGAATCTATTTTGTTGTCGTAGTGGTTTTACCAACGGGTCGACTGAAAATACTGAACTTGGTAAATTCATCACAAAGAGTT
The DNA here is from genome assembly GCF_014843425.1 of Jatropha curcas. The sequence goes on from NW_023591781.1 coordinate 2,441,263, forward strand.
TTGAAAATACCCACATTGTGGTGGTAACTTAAGTTAACTCGAGTGTTTGAAGAGCTTTTATTTGGCTTTGAGTTTGTGACTTTGCATGTTTGAAATTCTTGGGTCAATTTGATTCCTTTTCTTGAAACTCTATCTTCCCTCTGAATTTGAAACTTATTTCCTCAATGGTTCTTCCTCTCCCATAAAAGGAACTTTGAGGAGACTCTTCCTTTTTCCTTGTTTTGAAGAATGATCGCTTATTTTATTTAAGGACACTTGTAACTTGTGCATGCCTGGGCTTGATTTATCAAAGGTGTTTGTTGTCATCCAATTTGTGGAAATGACTGCTTCTTTTTAATTTGCTTTTTCAAAATGTGAGCGCCGCTTGGTCTTTGTTCCTTATGGCTGAAATGATCTGGTCATCTACCCTTGATGGGGCTTGAATTTAACGGAGAGCTTACGGTTTGACCCGTTTTTACACTTGATTCTCCTGTAGCTTTGTCTTTGATTTCTTTCTGTGCAGAGGTTCCTTTTTGACCTCCGCCGTTTTTTTGCTTTTGGCTTGCTTAAGAAAAGCAGCCTCTGCCATAAAGAATTTCGAGGCACACTTGATTCTGAGATGACTGAGTAGTTGTATTGGATAGCATTGCGACTTCGTGCAGACCCCAACCCAAATTCCAAAGCATAACTCCTTTATTCTTGTCGCTTTTTAAGCTCAAAATTCAGACGCCTCTACCGTCGGAGCATCTTTCCTTTCTGGGTTTTCGGAGAACCATTTCTGGCCCTAACCCCTTCAGTTTGGCCTTTGCCTCGGCTAACTTGTTGGAGTCCTTGCATACCCTTTTGCTAGATCCTTCCCATGAATTACCCTTTCAAAAAAACTTCCCTTTTGATGGTGCTTCTTTTGGAATGCCCCCAGCTTTGATTGATGCCAGAGCAAATGAATGGCATTTTTCCTTTGCAATTTTTAAATCCCTCTTTTTTTTTTTATCAATCAATTCTTTTTTTTTTTTTTTAAATATTTTTAAATTGTTTTAATCTAATTTTATTTTTTATTTTTTTTTTGTGCTTTTCACAGGAAAGGGATAGAGAAAGAGTATAAGCATGATTGGAATATTAAACTGATCTCTTTTTATTGATAAGAAAAAATTTGTGTAGCAAAGACACTTAGATTTACAAAATGAAATTTGAATAGAAAATGAAAATGAAAAAGAAAAAAAAAACTAGACCCTAAAAGATAGACCTCTAGGTGGACTGTGATGGACTAGGATTGGGTTGACTGTAGTTGACTTTGTTCTTCTCGGATGCTTCAATCGATCAGACATGTGGTTGTTGGTCTTGGAACAATTCCTTTGTTCTGTTTGGAGGTTTGATATCAATTTTTCCTCCAGACAAAACTTATTCAAATTTCCTAAGAAAGTTTCCGAAAGGATCGAACGATTCTTGTTTCCAGCAATTTTTTTTTTGCATTAATCCCCTGGTTAGGCAAGGGATTGGTTGATGGTTAGACTTGCCTCTTGGGGATGATGACGCCATTATCAAACCAAGGTCTTGGTAGAGACGATTTTTTCAAAGTCCAGCATGAATTCGGTCTTATGCCCATCGTCCTTGATGGTTACTTCACAGTATTATTGGCTTTGAAAATTCCGAGCAGGGGGTTCGGTAATGGGCCACTTGCTTCTAAGGGATTCAGTAAAATTTGCTTTCACTGGCTTCTCGGAACACCAGGAAAGGAATTGGGCATGGCCGAGATCAGTATATCGCCTCCTTGGCTGATTTGTTTCCCAAATTCCCCAACAACATAAAAGGATTCGTGGGGATTATAACTGGCTATTTCATTGTCCTCAACTGGACCCAGCATGATTAATGCTTCTTGTATGAGTCTTCCTTTGAGCCGACCCAACTGGATTAAGTCTTCCCCTTAGTTGCAGTCGCAATGGCGTTGAACGTAGGCGTCTATGTTGGTTGGTCTGGTGCGGCGTTTCTTGATTTTTGTCCTTGTTCCTGTTCGGGGTCGGTTGATCATTTGAGCAAGCTTTGCTCTCCCACCTTGGAAAGGACGAGGAGAAGGCTCATTTGTGCTTTTGTTTAGTGGTTTCCTAAGCTCCCTCCGGGTAATATCCAACTTCGATATTAATAGGTATTCGCGTGTTTGAAAGCATTGCATATGTCTGCGCCAATTCTTCATTTTTGGAAGCGATCCAAGCATTACAAACCAATCTTAAATGCCAGCGGCACAGTAGATTGCCTGAACTGCTGAGCAAGGCTCGTCTGTTCGGCCAATACGGGTTTGAGGGCACCCACAATACATTTTCAGGTAGCGTTGGGACAAGTGGTTCTCACTTGTCATGTTGGGCATCTTGAACTTAAGTGCCAGTCTTCCTTCGGGGAAACAAGGACAAGGAGTCCATGTCCACCACTTTCTTGTGTGTCTTGAGGGCAGTAATAGACACTTTCCAACAAGTTGCCAATTTTATTCTCGTCATTTTCTGAGCTTTCCAGCTCAGAAGCAGTTATGGGGGAGGGCATGTCAATCCAGGTATAAGGGCAGGGTTTGTCGTTTCAGCAGCAAGGAACCCCGATTGGAGGTAGCAGGTCCACTTCCCCAGCTTGAAGCCCCAATTTCATTACCACTAACCTAGTTTCAGCTATTAGGGCAGTCCTACTGGGCAGCGCAATGCCTCATTCATTCTAAGCCTCCATTCTGGCTTCCAGTTGTTCATGAGGTTCTGGATGTCGGTGAGTGATGCCATTGGTTGCGGTTGCGAAAATTGGTACTTGTGGGTGAGAGCTCAAGTTTGGCGTTTCGGGTGGCAGTATGGCGTCTTTGGAGGGGTCCTTGTGAAAGGCACATAGTCAAAATGATTAGACTATATCCGTAATAATAAGGTGTTTTCAATAGGGGATGTGAGATAGTATGGAGGTAGGGTAAAGTGTAAGGGTAGGTATTTGGACTTGACCTTGTGATGTGGGGTGGTATGACCAAAACAATGTAGGGATAGTGTTGGTAGGCTAGGACACCTAAGGATAGGACCCAATGGGATGTGATATGTATAGGTAGAGTGCTTAGGGTTGGACACCTTCGACTTTTCGAAAAGGCCCCAGGTTCTCAAAGAATTTTTTTTTTTGGGCCTTAAAGGGGCCAAAATGTGAAATTTATTGGGCCTTTGTGGGCCAAATTGGGAGTTTTTTGGGCCTTTGGGGGCCAAAAATGCGAATTTTTGGGTCCTTCGTGGCCAAAAAGTGAATTTTTGGGGCCTTTGATGGCCACATTGTAATTTTTTGTTGGGCCTCTAGGGGCCAAGATGGAAATTTTTCGGGCCTTCAAGGGCCAAATTGGGATTTTTTGGGCCTTAGAGGCCAAAAATGTGAGTTTCTGTCTGGGGCCTTAAGTGGCCAAATTGTGAATTTTCCGGGCCTCTGTGGCCAAAATGTGAAACTTTTGGGCCTTTTGGGGCCAAATTGAGAATTTTTTGGGCCCTTTATGTGGCCAAATTGGTGAAGTTTTGGGCACTTAGTTGGCCAAAATTGTGAAATGTTTTGGGCCTTAGGCCAAATTGTGAATTTTTTGGGCCTTTGTGGGCAAAATTGGAAAATTTTTTGGGCCTTCGTGCCAAAATGTGAATTTTTTGGGCCTCTGTGGCCAAAATGTGAAATTTTTGGGCCTTTTGGGGCCAAAAATGGGGTATCTTTGGAGCCTCTAAGGGCCAATTGAGAATTTTTTGGGCCCTCTGTGGCAGATTGGAAATTTTTGGGCCCTCTGTGGCCAAATTGAAAAATTTTTTGGGCTCTAATGGCCAAAATTGGAGAATTTTGGCCTTAGGGCCAAATTAATGAATTTTTGGGCCTTCTGTGGCCAAAATGTAATTTTCAAAGGTCCTTAGGGGGCCAATGGTAATTTTTCAAGTCTCAGAGACCAAAAATGTGGATTTTTTCCCGCTTTGAAATGGAATGTTTTTTTTTTTTAATTTTTGTGAAGTATGGGATGAATGCGTGAATGCGCAACAACATCACAACATAATCTGTTCATGATAATGCTTCAACATTATTGGGGTGGCATACAGTCCTAAGGGATAGGTTTCTTATAGGCTATGAAACGCAAAAATAGAGAATAAGGCTTATAAAGGGATCCTTGAACGCTTGAGCATGATACAACCTAAAACCGACATGTGAAACAAGGAGTTTCGCTGTGGGGTCCAACAGTACGCATGCCCGCCGGGCCATACAAAAGGATTAGGGATGGTTTGCGGTAACAGGGAGGACGCTTTGGCCTGTCCGTCGACATAGATCAAAGAGACCTGCGATCAGTGCTACTTGCTATCCAGACTCAGGAAGTTTGAACAGAAAGGAGAAGATTCATCATTTTTTATGGCATGGAGAAAGAAGATCCTCAATCGTGCAAATAAATAACAAGTTTTAATGTTTTAATTACATTTTGATAAATTAAGTCCAGATTTCCTTATGCAAATATTCTTAAAAAGAAAGAACACTTTGATTCGTGCTAGGATACCTGGCAAATGAAGACAGCAACAAAATAATACCCTAAAGAAGGGCAGGTTAGTTAATGCAGCAATTGTAGTCCATATTTATGCAAAAAGAAAAATTACATAATTAAATCTCCCCAGTAGAGTCGCCAACCTGTGAACCCGCTTTTCCCCAAAAGCATAGGCATGTGATGCAAATGACAAGAAGAAAGAAATGCACCGTGAGTGTGTGAGTCGCAACCTGTTTAATTATTTCAGGGTAAACTGGAAAACCCTAAAATGACTCCAAATTTTAATTAAACCTAAAGTTATAAAAAGATTAATATATCCCAAATGTGTAAGGCATGGTATGCCAAACCCGAAGATGGATCTCCGAGAACTAATGTCATGCTGATGAACTAGACCGTATGAAAAGAATTTTTTTGCAAGGTGAATGATGGATTTAATGAAATGTTTAAGTGAATTTCGACTTGCCAACCCGGGGTGAAATTCCGAACGTGCTACGTACTTCCGTTTGAATGGAAGATCAAAGTCACGTAGTTCGATAGGCCTTCTTTGAAGGGCTTTTTGATGGGTATGTGCTTGATTGCATTGAGTTGTGTGTATGCTTTCGTGCATGAGGTGTGTGGGTATGCTTTCGTGCATTGAGTGTGCGTTATGCTTTCGTGCATGTTGTTTAGAACATTTTTGCCAAAACGATCGATTAATTCGATTAGGCGTTCGTACGCAGAAAAGTGTTGGTTAAGGCATTTGTGCCAAAAGAAAGATGTCGGGCGATTTGTCGCCAAAAATTGATATTTGGCTTAATTAATTCGCCCAAAATTGATGTTCGGGCTTATTATTGGCCCGGAAATTGATTGTTTGGGCCTTATTAATTGCCAAAAATTGGTGTTCGGGCTTAATTTATTGCCGAAAATAGTTTTTAGTGGGCGATTTGGTCGCCAAAATTGATGTTTGGGCTTTTTTTCTTGCCAAAATTAATTGATTTAGACAATTTGTTTGCCATGAGAGTTTGATTGGGCGATTTATCGCCAAAGATTGAATTTTTAAGGCTTTTAGCCAAAAATGGTTTTTATCTAGTGGCGATTGTCGCCAAGAAAAAAAAAAAAAAAAATTGTTGATATTTAAGGCTTCGGGACAAATTGGTTTGATTAGGCGATTGTCGGCCAAAATGAGTGATTTTAAGGCTTTGAGCCAAAAATTGAATTGATATTTTAAGGCATTTTGCCAAAATGGAATTGATTTTAAAGCGATTTGTCGGGCAAAAGATCGGTTAATCTCATTTATAAGCAATTTTGTTTGCGCTTAAAAATGATTAGACCGTAGGCAATTTGTTGGCCAAAAATTTGAGTTGTTTTTTAATGTAAGGCAATTTATTGCCAAAAAAAAAACGTGATTAAAATGAGGCCGTTAGCCACAATTATTGATTAAAATTGGACTTTTAGGCGAATTGCTTCGAAAATAAGGCATTGAACCGTAATTAATTAATTAACATCAGGCTGTTTTTAACCAAATATTGTCGGATTTAAGCTTTTATACCATTGATTATTTATTAACCGGGCATTTTAAGCCTTAATCATTTTAATTGAGACAGTTTATTTGCTAAAATATGGATATGAAATGCATTTATCGCAGTTGTAGAATTTATTAGAGTAGAAGAGAAGCATGCATGAAGTGCTAAAATTATAATAGGCAGAGTTTCCGTTTTACGTACCTTGATTTAATCGACGACCGCTTCCTTAAACTCCAGCATTTAAGCTTCCTCGTTTGGAAATATTAATTAATTTTAAATTTGTTTAATTTTAGTGGGCCAATAATCATAATAAAATGCCAATAAAATTATAATTAAATGCAAAAAGCGAAGTTAAAGAAAAATCGCAAGGAAGCGTGGGAGGGAGGAAGAATCGTTCCGTCAACCACAGACAGCGGTGTTCAAAATTAGACTGAAATGGCCTATTTTATGGCATTTCGGACCAAGGGCGGCAAGGTGCCAGCCGATGTTGG
>NW_023591781.1:2448229-2485245 GCF_014843425.1 Jatropha curcas
GTTGACCAGTAATAGACCAGGTTCACAATTTTTGAGCCAAGGGGCTATCCGTTGCATGTTGTGGACCAGATTCCCCATTATGTAAGGAATCCATGATGGTTTGGAGCTTTCTTCCCTTCATCAACGGCACCTTTAGGTGCAGGCTATTCCAACTTTTTCTTGTACAGACTCCCCAGTAAGGAAAATATCGGATGCTAGCTTGTCTCACTGGTCCGTTTGATCAGTCTTGGTGGACCTCCGAAGTAGTCTTCATTTCTGAAGGTTAATTCTGTATATCCCAATACCAAGGTTTGTCATCGACCAAATTCATTGATATGTGCTGGCTGTTTCTGAACAGCCGCAACTGTTAGAGCGTCGGGATTGACTCGGTCTCCTTTCTACATTGACCATGGAGGGCTAAAGTTAGCCAGAGCGGTCTTGCGAACTGATTTTTGGCTCGCGGCAAGTAGTGGAAGGATTAAATTCCTCAATTGCCTGAAGCCAATTCGTACCAAGCGTTGTTAGGTAAGTAAACCAAACGCTCTTCTTGAATTCTCCATTTCCTTAAAGCTGGAGGACTATTAAGTTAGGAATCTCCGGAAAACCTTGAGGATCTTTAATCTCTTTTTCCCAGGGCTGCTTCTAACCCCTTTATGCAAGCTTTCATACTCGGCCTTCATTTTGGTGCAGTCGAAATCTTAATTTTGACTGCGATCGGACATATTTCGCCACAGAGTTTGGAATACGACTCCAACCCCGTTTTCCATGTAGTTCGGAAGCTCATCGAGCTACATTCCCAGACTTCACTTTTCCAAGCTCAACAAGTCATTCATTCAGGAAATTTCTACCCTCTGCATTTTGTCTATCGACGGTATCTGCTAATTTGATCGGCTTAAGGCTCCGCCTTTCACCGCCTTCCGTTTGCACAAAATTTCAAATCATTTAAGCCGCGAGTACTGAACACCACTTAGCCATCTACAATCAAGAACCGGCCTTCTCCATAAGGAATTTCAAGGGCGTTCGATTCAGAAACAACGTTTGCGGTGTAAGATTGTAGCAGGTAGGTGCTGTAGCTTTGTACAGGGCCCATACTAGAGCCAAAACACAAACTTCTCTATCTTGTTGTATTTTAGCTCGTAGTCTTAGCATCCTTCTTGCTAGTAATTACACGGCATTTTTCCTACCCTCGTATCTTCTGCTTGTTGAGGCTTAGCATTGACCCATCGCTTCTTCTGTCACTGACCATCGCTTCTTCTGTCACTGATAGGTACAACAGCAAAGGCTTTCCTAGCCCTGGTGGCTGTAAAACTGGCGGGGATAACAGATATTGCTTGACTTGGTCGAAAGCTTTCTGACAATCCTCATTCCATTTTACGGCTACTCTGTTTCTGAGTAATTTGAAGATCGGACCACAAGTATCAGCCAATTGATTGATGAACCGGCTGATGTACTGTAACCTTCCTAAGAAACCCCGAACTTCCTTTCCCGTCCTCGGTGCTGGTATTTCCATAACGGCTTTGGCTTTTGAAGGATCAATTTCTATGCCCTTCCGACTGACCATATGAGAAATACCTTCCGGATGTAAGCTCCAAACAGACATTTTGCGGGGTTGAGTTTTAAATTGTACTTTCGAAGTCTAAGGAAGAACTTCTCAAGCGCTGTTGTATGTTCTTCGGCTGTTTTTGACTTAACAACTATATCGTCCACGTACACTTCTACTTCTTCGTGAATCATGTCATGGAAGATGGTCGTCGCCATTCTTTGATAGGTTGCCCCGGCATTTTCGAGCCCAAAAGGCATGACCCTGTAGCAGTAGGTTCCCCACTCCGTGATGAATGCCGTTTTCTCTTTGTCTGGCACATGCATCATTATCTGGTTGTACCCTATTTGGTTGTATCCGACGGCAAGATCGGTCAAGGAGACCATCTCGTGTCCCACCATTCGATCTATCAACAAGTCAATATGCGGCAGGGGGAAGTCGTCCTTCGGACACGCCTTGTTCAAATCCCGATGGTCCACACACATTCTGACTTTGCCATCTTTCTTTGGCACTGGCACAATATTTGCTAACCATGTTGGGTAGGCGATGGTTGAAATCTTGTTCTCCATTTTATTCTCCAGTTGCTTGGCTACTTCCTCCTTGATTTTCAAGGACAATTCTGTTTTCAGCCTTCTTAGCTTCTGTTTTACCGGTTTAGCCTTAGGGTATACTGGAATCTTATGCACCGCTATTACCAGGTCAATTCCCATGATGTCACTTGCCTTCCACATGAAGCAATCAGCAAACTTTTTCAAGCATCCAATGACTTGTTCCCTATTCACACAGTCAAATGCAATGTATGTATGTTTATTTTCTTCTTTGCCAATTATTATTTTTTCTTTTTCATTTTTTATTTCATTTATTTGATTTTTTTTTGCTTTGGAAAATGCTTGGAAAGATAGACACGCGGGGTAGTCAATTAATTTGCAAGCCCTTTATTGATCATTGACAGGAAAATTCGTCTTCAAAGATTACATCAAATTTGAAATCTTGGGATTTCAAAGATCCGACAACAGAACGACTCAGGGGAATGGAACTGGACTCTGACATCAGGTTTCAGACTCGGGGGTCAGACTCGGACCTTAATACAAGACTTGATTACTAGATTTGACTCTTAGGTTTTGAACTCGGAGCGGGGTTTCACCAGCAGCGCGCTCCTCCTTGGTACCAATGGTGAGAGGCGCCTTCGTTCGGCTTGATCAGCTCAGCAGATCTTGCGTCCCCATCATTTCCTGTTGATAACTGCAATTCGCAAGGAGACTAGGTGCATGAAGTCTTCCACTTCGAGTTCGGTTGTTACCCTCTTCGGATAAGTCATTCAAGTCCAGGACACAGGTATCATTTATTTCTAGGAATAGCTCGAAAGGATCGATCAATTCCTGGTCAGAAATAATAGCATTTACCTTGTGATTTGGTAAGGGATTAGTGTTAATGTTTGACTCACTTCTTGGGATGATTGAACCATCGTCTACCAGGTCTTGGATGCGGTTCTTAAGCGTCCAGAACGCTTCAGTCTCGTGCCCATGACCTTGATGATATTCACAGTATTCATTGGTTCGATAGTTTCTTGGTAAGGGGTAGGGTGGCGGCCTTGCTTCCAAGGGCTTGATGTAGTTGGCCTTGACAGCCTCTCGGAAAACCAAAAGGATTGGCATCCCTCTCGGAAAACCAAAAGGATCGGCATCCCGAGATCAGTATATGTCCTTCTTGACCGATTGCCATTTCTCATATTGCCCACACGTAAAGGACTCGTGGGGGTGATGCTTGCCATTTCATGGACTTTGCCAACTTGGCTAGGCTTCTCGTATTTTGAGGAACTCGAGTCTTCTTTCAGTTGCTCCATTTGAATTAAATCCTCTACCCTTGTAGCAGCGGCAATGAGCGACTGGAAGGTTGGTAAGTATTGGGTTTGTAACTGATGTTGGTAGACAGACTGCAGGTTCTTTATGATTATGTTTCCTGTTCTCGTTCAGAAGGCCGGTTGATCATTTGAGCGACCTTGGTCCTTTTCCTCGTAAGGAACGAGGGAAAAGGTTCATTGTTTTTCTGTTTGGTGGTGTCCAATTTTTTTCTCATTTTCTGAGCTTCTGGCTCAGAAGTAGATATGTCATCCAGGTTAAGGGTAGGATTTGTCGGTTCTGCGGCAGGTCCTTGATTGGAAGCAGCAGGTCCACTTCCCTCACCGGAAGGCCCCACTTCCATTTACCATTACCCAATTCAGCTATCAGGCAATCCTTTTGGGCAGCCAATGCCTCATTCCATTCTGGCCTCCATTTCTTGGCCTCGAGTTGTCTTTTTTATAAGGTTTTTTGATGTCAGAAAGATGATGCCCATTGGTGCAGTTTTTGAGGATTGTGAGGTCGGTGATAGCACAGTGGTGTGGTTTGCACTAATGTTGGCACACAGGGGGTACCTGGACGTATAAGGGTAATTATATCAGGGGACAGTGAGTAGTACTGTGTATCAGGGTAATTGATATGAGGTACATCGACTCTTTGTCCAACTGTGCATGACTGACAAACAGAAGGATATTCTTGTGTCCCCCCACTCTCTCTTTTTTTTTGTTTTTTTTTTTATTTTGCTTATGATATGTCATGAATGCGCACAATACACGCCATAATTTATTTAATGATATGATTCGAACCATTAGGAGCATACAGTCCTAGAGGGTAGGTTCTATAGGCTATGACACAAATAGAGAATAGGCTTGTAAAGGGACCCTTGAGCCTTGAACATGGATATACCTAACCACATCAGAATTAAAAAAATAAATGAAACCGTTTTGTGTAAATCGGTAAATTGAGAATTCCTTAAGTATCTAATCTTACCTTGAGCATGGATACACCTAACCACATGTGAAACAAGGAGTTTCGCGTGGGTCCGACAATACGCATACTCATGGGCCACCCCAAAAGGATTAGGGATGTTTTGCGGTAACAGGGAGGACGCTTTGGCTGTCCGTCGGCATAATCAAGGAGACCTGCCGATCAGCGCTACTTGCCATCCAGACTCAGAAATTTGAACAGAAGAGAAGAAATTCATTTGAAATTCGTTTTTTTATGCAATGGAGAAAAGGATTCTTAATTCGTGCAAATAAATAAACAAATTTAAATGATTTAAAGTAAATTTCAATTAGGTCCAAATTCTCCTTATTAAGCATTCTTAAAGAAAGAATACTTTTGATTCGTGCTTAGGATACCCTGCAAAACAAAGCATTTGTAAAATAATTACCCTAAGAAGGGCGGCGTTAGTTTACACAACAATCGAGTCCGCTTTATGCAAAAAATTGTTAACATAAATCCCCACCAGAGTCGCCAAACTGTGAACCCCTTCCCCAAATGTTCATAGGCAATGTGATGCATATGATTGAATGAGAAGAAAATGCACGTAAGTGAGTGTGTGAGTCGCCACCTTGTTTAATTATTTTAGGGTAAACTAGGAAAAAAACCTGAATGACTCCATTTTTAATTAACCTAGTTACTAGATTAATTATCCCAATGATTAAGGCACAATCTACGAAATCGAGGTGGATCCCGAGACTATGTCATGCTGATAAACTAACCGATGAATGAGTGTTTTGCAAGGGTGAATGATGGATCAATGAAATGTTTAAGTGATTTCGACTTGCCACCCGGGGTGAAATCCCGAACGTGCCTACGTACTTCCATTTGAATGGAAGATCAAAGTCAACGTAGTTCGATAGGCCTCTTTTAGAGGGCTTTGAATATGGGTATGCTTTAATGCTATGGAGTGTGTATCTTTGGCGCATGAGTGTGTATGCTTTGTCATTGAGTGTGTATGCTTTGTGCATGAGTTGTGGTATGCTTTGTGCATTTTGATGTGTATGCTTTGGCCATGAGTGTTTAGGCATTTTCGCCAAGATTGATGATTTTTAGGCCATGTCGCCAAAATGGTTGATTTAAGGCCTTGGCCAAAAAATGGTGTTGTTTTAGGCAATAGTTTGCCAAAAATGTGCATATTGGGCTTTATGCCAACGATATATCGATTAAATCGGCGCGTTCGAGCTACTCACAATTATTATCCGAGACGTGATTGCATTAAGGCTTTAGCCACAATTATTGATTAATTGGACTTAAGCCGGATTTGTTCAAAATAAAGGCAATTGAACCGTTAGATAGTTATTTGATTAACTAGGCTCTTTTTAGCCAAAATATTGTTCGGATTTAAACTTTAAATACCACGATTAATTATTAACGGCATTTAAGCTTAATCAAATTAAATTAAGGCAGATTTATTTACCAAAAATAATTATGTGGATGCATTTATGCAATTGTAAGAATTATTAAGAGTAGAAGAGAAATATGCATGAAGTGCTAAAATTAAAATAGGCAGAGTTTGTTTACATACCTGGATTTAATCGACGACCGCCTTCTTAAACTCCGGTATATATCTCCTCTCTATTAAATATTAATTAATTTTAATTTGTTATAATATTCAAATATCACAATAAAAATGCCCAATAAAAATTAAATAAATGCCAAAATATCGTAAAAGAATTCGTCCGTCAACACAGACAGGGGTGCCAAAATTGGACTTATAGGCCATTTTCGGGTCCAGGGCGGCAGGTGCCGCCTGGCTCGGCGGTAGCTGCCGCCTGGGAGGGCGGCAGGTGCCGCCTAGTCGGTGGGGGGGCAGGTGCCGCCCATGCTGGGCGGTAGGGGCCGCCCAGTCGGTGGGGCGGCAGGTGCCGCCCAGGCGGTGGGGCGACAGGTGCCGCCCATGCTAGGCGGTAGGAGCCGCCGTGTCCGGCGGCCGGCGCCGCCGTAGCTGGTGGTGGCCACCATGTCTCGCTCCGAGAGCTTTTTTGGGAGTTTCCGACCTCCAAACCTCTGGAAATTCCGACGTTGCAAGTACCATATTGACATATTTCCAGTAAATGCCAAGATACACTCCGGTCCGGCTCTATCTTGCACAGTTGCTATGGCACTGTAGCAGCGTGTTTTCCTCCATTTAAAGAGTTTCACATGCCACCAACAACATGAGAAGCCTCAAAATTTGAGTATTCACACAATCCAAAATCATTTAATGCATGGATAAACAAACTAATAACGTACAATGCATGAATCACAATAAAGACTCAATAATTACGAAAATAACTTATTCAAATTTAAATCATATCAAAATCCCAGTTTGGTACTAATTAGCAATCTCGTAAACTATTATTCAAAATTCCAAAAATCATTACAGTCTAGCAGTAACTGCCTTCTTCTCTTTGTATTTCACCATAGGTGGCTTAAAGCATATATCCCCAGTCACAATCATTGACCTTTAAGTTGATTTAGATTAGTTATGACCCTAGTTGGAGCATTCAATGGTGATTGTAGTAAATAAAACCATAGAATGCCAACCATAGAAACTTATAGCATATTCATCAATAACTGTAAATTTCAAATTTGGTTCTTCAAATTTGATTCCATTTAATTTACTTGAAATGTAGAAGCACCATCATTTTCATTTATATAAGCCTATTTCTCTTAGCATGTGATGCCTTTATCTTGAGAAGATGCAGTCTATTGCTCAAATTTCCTTTTCTGGCCAATTATTTCTCCCTCTATTAGGTTATGAACTTTCTTAGCCTTCTAATAGGCCTTTTCCTAGATGCTTTAGCTAAAGTAGAATCTTCTCTATCTTGAGCTTGCCCACCATCACCTCTAAGACTTGTAGTCTTTCTTCTCAGTGAAGTTATAATTGAACTAGTTAGCCTCAACTCTTATATTTGCACCCAAAAAGTTTCAAATTACATAACAAATTAAATTTAAGATATCAATAAATTCATATCAATTGACCATGTCTTTAATTATGTATAAACTTGAACTCTCATTGCAATAAATTTGAAAAATCTTAAGAACTATTAAATAGTTCAACATCTTACTAAAAACTAGAATTGTTTAAAATATCAAATCTCTTTAAGATAAAGTGTTGACTGCCTCTCTTTCGGACTGGGTTGGACTACTTGTTGACTCTCTTTAGGTCTGAATACGAGTGCTTGCTGCACTCCTGTGGAATGGAGTGCTTGAATCGACTCTCACATTGCGACACTATATGCTTGCACATTTGAAGTTCCAACACTTAGATTCTATTAGAGTTCAAATTATATCCATGTCGAAATAATATTTACATTGCCTATTATACAAACTTTGAAGAGTTAGAAAATCATACCTTAGAACTATAGCACCTCTTCTACGACATCTTCTCTTATTTTGACTAGTTTACTTGCACAAAATACACTTCATTTGAAGTCCATTTCTGGAGTATCTTCCAATCTTTTCTCTAGGCTCATCCTTATCCTTTCTACATGATAGTTTATTCCTACCAGGTTTTTTTCTCTTTTGCATAAAAGGCAAGACCACCAAATTGCTTGATTCTGGCCATGAGTCTCTTTATTGCACTAGTGAGAAATTTAATTCCCAGGGCTTATCCTTTTATAATGCATTGCACATATGTTGTGCTGGTATGGAATTCCTTTTAATTCCTAAGCTTTACATATTTATGTCATTGCCTTGAGATCAACTGTGTGTTGATACTCACCTTTTACGATTTTAACACCTTGGATTGCATTTTGTTGCTAAGAGCTGATTTTCTATAGCAATAAGGGATTTATCAGATATCCAAGTCCTTACAAAGTCTCTCATGACCTTAATCCTCTCTATTAATTGAACCCTTATATCCTCTGACATACTAATGATTGACTTAAATCCTTGCACTCAATATCCACCCATTAAAGTTATCTGGTATGTTATTCTCAATCATATCCATTGAGACTATAGACTGAAATAGGCATTGCACCAGGTGTTGATATTGTATTATAGTGAATCCTCTACAATTCCTTTGTTCCCCAACTTAGCCATATCCTTAAGCTTCTACTTTAGCATCATCTCAAATGGTGCTCTAGCCACTTCCAAGAACTTCTTTCTCCTCTCCTCATGCCTCCACTTCTTTTGCCAATTTGTCCATACGTGTTTAGCACGATAGTTGTGAAAAGCGTGCTTGAGGTGAGCTTAACTAAAGGTGCCAGCCTTAGGGCTTTAAAATGAGAATGGGCGGCGACATAGGTAAGGCACTTGCTTTATGGTTTAGGCACACAGTGTGTAAAAGTGGCAAAAGGGTAAGGCATTCGCTTCTTAGGTTAAGTGCAAAAGATTTTTTGTGTTGGTAATTTTAAATCTCACGTGGACCATATGTTGTTTTATGGGATTTTTATTAATAAAAAAAAAAAGAGAATTAGAAGCAGAAAGAGATTTTGATTTAGGTATTCCATCTTAACTAAACATTACAAACCTAACCATATTAGCTGCTGATGGTTGGCTATCCTAATTTCCTCAAGCTTCATCATCGGTAAAATTTTATAACCAGAGAAGCCTCCATCAATAGACCAAATCTTCTTCAATTTTAACCAAAAAAAAAAAAAAAAAAAAGGCATATATACTTGAATTTTTCTCTTAATTTTTAGGGCTTTCTCCTCTTTGTGGGTCTCCCCACTCATCTTCTACCCATTCTTTTTGAACTTCAAAAACTTGATGTAAAAGTCATTATGTTGCCAAAATTTCTTCTAATCTATACGCTTTTTCGTATTGTTTTGAGTTTTCTTACTGATTATGCAATGTAAGAGATTATGGGCCTGGTTTCTAAACTTAAATTAGTTGCTCTCTAATTATGCAACGCAAGAGAATAATAACCAATTACATGCAATTACTGATGGTGTTAGTGGATGTCTAGTCTAAATCACTGGTTAACTCAAACACTTATATAGTAGGTCATTGTCGTTAATCTATGTTATGCCACCAATGCTGACCTTATTTCCTCTTTCCCTCATTTTCTAATGCATTTATGTAACACATTTGTGGAATAATTATATAATATTCATTTATAAATAAAGACTATTTTAATTTGGTTAATGTGAACCTTACATTTGTTTGTTAAAGTAGTTGAGAGAATACATCTAATAGTAATTTTAATTTTATAAGTTTAGGATAAATATATTCATTCAACTTTTTCTTCATAAAACATAACTGAATTATCTTTTTATTGTTTATTGGTCTTGTTTATGGATTCTTTTAGTGCCTCTATGAGTCATGGTGATGTTAGAAGACCCAGATGGAAGTATGTTCATTTGGCCAGTCAAAATAACAAAGCTAATATCACAAGAAATTTTTATAGAAAAGAAACAAAGAAGGTGGAATATTTAGGCTAAGTAACATCTTATTAGTAGGGGTGTACTGCGGATGGTATGAAATGGAATGACCTTTATTTCAATTCCGTTCCAAAATATTTTCAAATTTAAAATTACATTCCAAATATTTTTTAGAATTTAAAATTTTATTTCTGTCACAACCCGAAACAATGGGCCAAACCGGCATTAGAGCCCAGGTAAGAATAAGGCCCTCGAGGCTTGTAGTAAGCCTAACCCATAAAATCCATACTCACCAAATGGATTTCTAGGAACAGTAAGCCCATATTTCTTGCCCAACTTCAACATCTCAAATCAATTTATGGTTCGGGCCTATTTATAGTACACCTTATTTATAAAATGGGCTACTGGTCTATACATGCATTAAAATAAATAATTAAAACATTCACAAGATAATATATATCCTTATTAATACATGATTAGAGGCATATAGATCCTACAACTGTGGAGTTCAGAAATGACTAGAAGTTGTAAAGTTCTTATACATAACAATTAATTAAAATCAAAAACTAGATATTTACTTTTGTAGCTCTATGGAGAAGGATGCAGAACTTCGGCAACATAAAGAGGAATCTACTTCCTGGAAAAGTTAAACAAAAGAAATGTGAGTTTAATACTAAAAGTTAAACAAAAGAAATGTGAGTTTAATACTGAATAGTAATTATTGCATAACACAAGCATTCACACAAAATGCTTCCTAAAGTACTAAAATGAACATAAGACCATTCAAGCATATGGCACAACATCAGCAACCACAAAGTAATTACACCTTCAAATAATCAAACAAGTGGAAATTAGTCAGTGGCATCACTGAAACCCCTGATGAGTTGTCCTCGCACATGGCTCATCCTCTCATGACATCTGCACAAGGGAGCCGATCCCCCATGCATGGCCGACCGGTCTAATCCTCACTTGACCAGCGCTCTCATTTTTTTTATACTCTCTTTTCTTTCCATACCAACATGAGGCCACCTTGTGGTTTTCTATATAATCCATATCATCAAATGCACACGGGGGCATCGATCTCCCTATACATGGCGGACGGTATCGAAGACCGCCCTCACAAACCCATGGTGACCCAGACCCACTTCATCCCAAGTCCACGCAAACAAGGCAAATAAATGTCCACAAAAGCACAACTAATCAAACGATGCCAATTAAATAGCAAGCATATTTAAATAATTAGCACTATTCATGCAAGAGCGCAAATATACATTCATATACCAACTCAAATGAAATATAAGAGTATTTAAATAATAATTATAATATTAATAGGTGGTACTTGAAAATAAATAAATAAAAACAAAGCTTCTGTCGTTAATGAAATTTATGTATGATGCAAATGGTAAATACTATCTATTATATTTACTACACTAGATGGGAAAAAACTCAAGTTTTTGATCTTAACTTGTTGAATTAGTGACCCAACTAGAGTGATTCTAATGAAATGAAAATGAAAGGAGATGAAAGAATTAAATAAAGCATTCTCCTAAATAATTAATAAAAATAAAGCATTCTCCTAAATAATAATAAAGGATTATCCTAAATAAATCCTACAACCTATTTACAAGTAAAACTAATCTAGATTCTGTCAAAATTTCGGTAGAACCTCCCCTAAAAATTGAATTAAACCACATGCTTAAAACTACAATTCAATAGTAAATTCTAAAAGCCCATCTATCGGGCAATTCACAATAAGTAATCCCGTCCGCCATAACTATTATTCATTCATCTAAACATTTACTCAATTCATAATTAATACCAACTAACATCATATTCTTTGTCTATCAAAATGCTATATAATTACATTATCAAAATAAACAAACCACAAAAATTTTTTTTTTCCTTTTATAGTGAATAGCTCAACTAATCCATATTTAAGCTACATGTTAGTATATTCTTTTACTAACAATTAAATTATATTTTAATTAAGAACACTAGTTGCTTATTCTTAGGTTTATAATTTATACTTGAAGGTATTAAGGTTCAAGGTTATATTTATATAGAACTAAAACTTACTCAACTTTAACTCACAATAGTACTCAATTCGAGTTAAACCAAATTAACAATTATCTAATTAATTGGCTAAGTCTTTCTAAGGTCACGTTAACTGCTATTTCATCCATTTCTGCGATATTTTAGCTTAGAAGCATATGTATCAAATTTGCATTACTTATAGTTTATTAACTATTCTTAGTTTATTAATTATGTTTCCACGTATATAGAATTAAGTAGCTAAACAATTCTACGTAGTTTCTGATTATTAGCTACCTTGTAACAAGTTAGTTAGGCATTACAAGGATAACTGAGTTCTGGACATTTTCGATTTTAAAAGTCTATACACAAAATATGCGCTAATTTACGATTTAACTATTAATCGAGGTAAAGTTGCAATTTTAATTGCATATTTAGAATCCACATGACAAATCCAACATTCTACCTAACATTTCAAAGTCCTTCAATTGACTATTTATTCAAAATCAACTTAATCAACCAATAATTTTAAATTTGGAATTTATACCAAAAATAAGGAACTAGGTCTTAGAGCGTACCAATCAAAAATCGGACTACGATTCCATACCAAAAATAAGGAACTAGGTCTTAGAGCGTACCAATCAAAAATCGGACTACGATTCCACGATAAGCACGAACAGAAGATGATTTTGCCTCTTGGGACCTCGCCAGAGACTCGCTAGCCAGGCACCGGACCTCCGCCGACGCCGCCGTTCAGGGTAGCTAGAGAATCGATCCTGCCCAAAAATTTGCAAGAATTCCACCACCCGACTCGAAATTTTACAACGAGCTCAAATCCATCATTTGTTTATGAGTTTGGCAACCCAACTGACCGAAATCAAGCTCGACAGCTGCTGCACAGACGCTTTCAATGGCATTTTTGCGAGACTG
The DNA here is from genome assembly GCF_014843425.1 of Jatropha curcas. Next base: position 2,460,862 of record NW_023591781.1, read on the forward strand.
AGCCAAACATTGGACTTCATGGAGGGGAAATGTTCGCGTGGAGGATTTGAGTCAATCGAGACTGACTTTAAAGCCTCACATTGCTAGAAACTCCTAGTATTGCCAGAAATCGTAATTGCGTCGTTAAGGGAAGGTGGAGATTCCACCCGTGATGTTGGAGCTCCGATCATTAATAGGAAAAGCTGAAATCGTGTCCAGCACTGAAAAGGAGGTCGGTCGCTGCCTTACTCCCATCGAGCGGTGCCGGAAACGAGGAGAGGGAGAAACGGTGTTGGAGAAGAAGAAGAGAAAAGAAAAGATAAAAGAGGGTTTCTAGAACTTTATGGGCCAATTTGGTTCGATTCGAACCGCTTTGGCTCAATTCAATGATTTGGCTCGGTTTTTGCTTGGTTTATGAGATTTCCACTTGGTTTACGGGTCTGGGTTGACAATAATAAAATTATTTTCTGCTGAATTTCATTGCTTAGAATTTATGATTAAATTTTTAAATGAAAAATTTGTGAAAATAAATTTCCAGGTCGTTTCAATTTCATACCATTCCATTGAAATTCGGTTTGGAATTCGGTAGTTCCAAATTTCTTAATCAAACACAAATCTAACCTATTATGATATTTTTTAAGATGTAAATTTTAAATTTAACAAGGGATAATCATATATACATACTAAAAAGATATAATCAAATTTTAAAAATAATAAATTAATATCACATATAACTAAAAATCAAAATATTTAGTCTTACGTGTTTATAGATGGTAGATATACTTCACCCTTAACATTTAATAATTCAATTCATATAATTAACAGCTTAATAATAATAATAATAATAATAATAATAATAATAATTAATAATAATAATAATAATAATAATAATAAATAATAAAATCAACAAAAGATAATATCATTCATATTAAGATGTATCAATATATGTAATCATCAAATACATTAAAATGTGCTAAATCCACAAAAAAAAAAAATCTACTATGAGTCTAAGTATATCAAAATATTTCAAACCATATAATCTAATAAAAAGTAAAAAAAAAAAAATTATAACTTAGAATTGTATTTTTCAACCCTAGAAAGTATATATGAGTATTCAAGCATATGGTATATGTTAATTCCTAATTAGGGTTATGGTTAAAATATTCTATTAAACTACATAGTTTTAGAATTAAATTGAAATTTTCTTACAAAATATGAAGAATTAAAGATATTTTATTCTAATCTTTAATTTATAATTCTTAATCTTTAATTTAATATTTTTATTTTAAATATATAAATTATAAATTAAAGAATAATACTTACAAAATATGAAGAATTAAAGATATTTTATTCTAATCTTTAATTTAATATTTTATTTTAAAATATATAATTATAAATTAAAGAATAATAAAATAAAATTTTGGTATATAGATTTGAATATGAAATCTTATTTTTAGTTTCCATTCCATATTCTATATACCAATATTTTAAAAAATGCGTTTCATTTTAAATTTTGTATTCTAAAATTCCATTTCATATTAACATTTAGTTTGAAATTTCGATAGGGATTAGAATATTCCAATCCAAGTTAGACCCTTACTTATTAGACAATTTCGTAATAAAAAAAATGCCTAATTATCCACCTCATGTGCTAGAAGAAATACAGGATTACATGATTAAGAAGAAAAATGACAAAAAAGTTATTGTTTAGATGATGTTCCTACTTCTAAATGATGAAGAGGAAGTGGATGATATTGTTGTAAGAAGAACAAATTCAAGAAGTGTTAGATTTATGAATATAATGATGGATCAAATGAGAAAATAGCCATGACAAAAAGGTCCAATGGACTTATTTTTTATTCTTTGAAAGAAGGATGCGAAGATGAACTAAGCAACTGCCAATGAGTTCTATAATAAAGAGTTGTATGAAAAAGCTATTAAGGACATCGTTAGGTGGATGTATGATGCGACAATAACTTTTAATGTTTTCATTTGACTTAACTTTACAAAGATGATCAAGCCATTGGTTAATTTGATCTTGGATTGAAACCACCTTGCATATATAAGGTTTGAGTTGCACTTCTCAATAAAGAAGTTGATGATGTGCAATAGATGTTGAAAGCTTATCAAGAGGAATCAGCAAAGAATGAGTGTACAATCATGGCAGGTAGTTGGACTAACAAAAGAGAAAGGACTTTGATTAATTTCTTAGTGAATTCTCCTAAGGGAACAATTTTTCTCAAGTCAACTGATGCTTCCAGGTATTCGAAGACTGAAGAAACAGATTTGAATTGCTTGATAAGATGGTGGATTTTGTATCGAACATGGTGCAATTTATAACTGATAGTGCATCAAATAATATAGTTGTAGCTTCAATACTACATTTCACTAACTTAATAATTAGTAATTAAGTACATAATAACTTGTCACTCATTATATATAGTTTTTTCATATTTACTAGGGGAATTATTGCAAGCAAATAGGCCATACTTATTTTGGCACCATGCATGGTCCATTGTAACGATTTGATAGTAGAGGATATAGCCAAAATGTCTAATGTGAAGATTACATTGAAAAGCTTTGTTGCGTTAAATTCTTACGTTTATATTAAGCTTGGTGTGGTAAACACATTAAGAAAATTCATTGGATATAGAGCTTCTTGGGCTTGTCATCACAAGATTTGCAACAACTTTTCTCACTATTTAATGCATGCGTAAAGAAAAATTTAATTTAAGAGATGTGTACTTCAAAAGAATGGACAACAAGTAAACGGGCAAAAGAAGCTGTATGCAAAAAAGCCACTCAAACAATCTTAATGCCTACATTTTGGTTTTCCATTATATACATTATCAAGATATATGGTCCTTTATTTTGTGTGCTTCGATTGGTTGATAGTGAGAAAAAGCCTCCAATGGGATATATATAAAGCAATTTATAGAGCCAAGAGGCAATTGCAAAGTCTTATAGTGAAAATGAAGAAAAATATGATGAGGTGTTCAAAATCATTGATTTGAGGTGGGAATGCCAACTCCATTAACCTTTGCCCGTAGCTGAATACTATTTAAAACCAGAATTTTATTACTCAAACTCCAATATGAATCTAGATTAGGAGGTTATGAGAGGGTTATATAATGCAATTCAAAGGTTGATTCCAAGCCATGAAAATAAGACAATATCAACAATCAACTTTTCTAGTACCAAAATGCTGAAGGGTTGTTTGGAATGGAGATGACTATTAGAAATATGAAGACGAAATAACCAGGTAAATTTCTTACATATTTCGTAATTACTACTACTACTACTACTACTAGTACTATTAGATATTCATTTTAAACAATTATTTTTGGATCAATTATTGATAAACAACCGAATGGTGGAAATGTTATGGATCTTCAACAATTAATTTTGACTAATTTTCTCTTGAAATATCTAATCTCATTTGTAGTGCACCGAATTGTGAATGTAATTGGAACATATTTGAACATATAAGTTAGTAAGTAATAAAAAAATTATCACACTTTAGTAATTTAATCATGATTTAGAAATTCCTTCAAATTACATTGATTGTAGTGTTTATTAAAATTACTTGCAATGCATTACAAATTCATTTAAAGAAAAGAAACCACCTAGCTAAAAAAAACTTAAATGACTCACATGACTTTGTTGACCACATCTCTGACTGATATAGATGGTAGTAATAAATGGTTTAATGAGTAGAATGAATGAATGAAGATGAAGAGGAAGAAGATGAACTTTTGAAGATGATTCTTTGACATGGGATATGATTAGTAGAGCTGATGGAGTTGGAGAGAGTGACCATTACATTATATCAATCAAAAGGAAAAACATCACAATCACACCTAACCATCTATTAAAAGGAAAAGGAAAAGCTACTCCTAGGTTTAATCCTAACACTCCTCTAACATTTACGGATGAGGAAGAATTGCAAGAAGATGAATTTGATGATATTAGGAGTGAGGGTGATTATGAATATGAAGATTTGGTCAAGAGGATAATAAAGAATACGATTATCTTGTTTCAGATCATGATGATTAATGATTGATGATTGATGAGTTCTTGGTACTTACTTAAAAATGTATTGTTCTTTTTAATTTTAAGAACAATTAGTTTAATGTTAATTATTTAATATGAAGTAGTATTGGTAGGAAGTAAGTAAGAACTTAGAACATGTTATGCATTTGCTTTTAATTCTATATGCATACTTTAAGTATGAATTTAAGGTTTCATATGTTTTATATTATTAATATTCATTTTTATTCAATTTTAGAATTATTTTATATTTTATTTTTTTATTTTATTTTTATGCCTTGCCTTGCTCAGGCACATGCCTTTGCCTTGCACCTAGGCTCCAGAACCTCTTTGCACTTAGCGCCTTTAACAACTATGTCTAACTCACATCATGTGCTCAACATCTAGCAATTTATGTGAGATAGTCTTATACAATCCTTGACAATAAATTTGGCAAAACATATAACATATTTAGTATACAGTAAGCAATGAAAATATCCATAAAATGAGAATTTAATTAGTTGAGCATGAATGACATCTAGGGTTATGCATAGTTCCTGGGGATCTGAACCAAACAGCAGAATTGAACGAAACCGAACTGGAGCCAAAAAAATTTACGTCTCAATTCTAGTTTTGGTTCTTACTAATAACCTAATCAGAACCGAACTGGAACCGTATAGAACCCGAAATGAACCAAAACCGAATCGAAAAACCTATTAATAAATATATAATTTTAATTTTTGGATACATTATTTAGTATAAAATTTTAGAAAATTTTTATTTATTATTTATTATTTAAGTTGAGAATCATATTACTATTTACCGATAAATATTAAGATGATGTGAGACCCTAAGTGTAATTGATTGAGGTACACTTCATTAATTATTAATTAACAATGAATTTGATATTTAGGAAGGAAACTAATTTAACTCAATTTTCAATTTAGACATGCATTTTTTCCTATATAAGCTTTTTTCTAGTATAGCTTACAAATTACAAAACCAATATATATATAAACTAGTATGTATAATTGTGTAGATTTATCATATATATAAAATTATAATCAATTAATCATATAAATGTATTAGTATTCTAAGAGTATTTTAATTGTAGCTTTTTAGTCATAGTTTTAGTTTGTATTATTATCATAACTAGGCGAACGCCCGCACATTACGTAAGTTGCTTTATTATTATTATTTTAAATAGATTGTTTTATTAATGTATATAGATTTATAATTTATAAATTGCATTTACTAATAAATTAACAAAAACAAAAACATCTCTTAATTAAAAGATAAACTCCAAAAGTTTAGATTAAGTGTGAACCAATATATATGGTCATACATATAAAGTTTTGAAAATGAAAATTTAATTCAAGAGTCTTGTTTAATAGTTTCTTTTAAAAATATAAAATAAACTCCAAAAGTTTAGTATTAAGGAGTGTGAACCAATATATATGGTCATTACATATAAAGTTTTGAAAATGAAATTAATTCAAGGAGTCTTGTTTAATAGTTTCTTTTTAAAATATAAAATCTAGAATATATATATATATAATATATATATTAAACAATGACTAGTTAATATATATATATATATATATATATAACAATGACTATATTTTACATTCAATAATCACTTCATTCAACGGTTTGAGAAATTCAGCCAATTCCATAAGGTCAGGTTTATACACCAGTAAAATTAAATTGTTTAACATCACCACAATCAAAGGAAATAATATTGTAAATGCAAAAGTTTATATTAATATCGACCTAGCACATACATAACATTTCTTTTCTGCTTGAAGTTATACTAAAAAATAGAAAGAGTTCATACTAACATAAATTAATAAAGGTAAATTAATGCTCAAATAATGGTACATATTGAGATTTTAAAAAGCAAAGAATCGCATCTTCAAAATCAGGTGGAACAATTTTAAGCATATAACTTCAATCATACACAATTTTGATTGGATATCATTGTCTGGTAGGAACGATGATGAAAGCAAAAAGCTCTTCTCGGAAATACATGATTCCAAGAGATATTGAATCCGATAAGGAGTGTAATGATTTATACTTACCTGCAAGAAGATAATTGGGTTGTAAATGTAAGCAAAAATGTGTTAAATACACTAATTGATGCCCTGTACAAAAGAAAGAAAAAAATTCAACATACAACAAACTAACAAAAGAAAGAAAGCAAAGTAATAACCATATAGGTATACAATTAAAAGCAAACTAACTATATATTTTATGCAAAAACAACGATCTTGTTCATTTAAGCCAATAACTATGATTATATATAGATACAGATGTAGGTACAAAATTAAAAATTTTCAAAAGCCAAATTATCTTTAAAAAATTATAAATTTTGAAAAAATGAAAATCAAATACTAAATAAAATAGAATAGTTTTTAAATTAGATTAGATTTCAAAAAATATTGCTATTATATAAATATTAATTTTAAAATTAAAAAAAATATAATCATCCAATTAAAACATAGAAAAATAAAGAAAAAAATCCAAAAATAAAATAAAAGAAAAAAATCCAAAAATTCCAATTAAAAAATTTTTTAAAAGCCAAATTGTTTTTAAAAAATTTAAAATTTTAGGAAAGATGAAGATCAAATACCAAATAAAATAAAATAGTTGTTAAAATTAGATTAGATTTCGTTAAATTAGATTAGATTTCAAAATATATTTTTATTATCTAAATATTAATTTTAAAATTAAAGAATATAACCATCTAATCAAAACATAAGAAATAAAAAAATCGAAAAATTTCTAAAAAAAGATAAAATTGAATTCTCAGATATTAAAGTGCCAACTCACATCTTTTTACTTATAATTTCAACTATTTCTAAAAACTAATTAATATTTTAATAGCATTATAATTTATAATCGTAATATTTCTAAAAACATGTGTACTTTGTATTATATCTAATGTTGTTATTACAATTAATTTAAATAATATAATAATTATTATCTTTATAATAACTAATAATTAATAATAGTATAATCATTGATAATTATAAGTAATAACTAGCATTCAACAATCAAAACTATGTAGTATTTGAACTTGAGTTTAAGTTAGCCAATAATAAAACTACTTCATTTAGTGTAGGGTTTAAATTTTAATATAGGGTTATAAATAAAGCAACACAATCATAAAGCATCCAGTTTTAAATTTCTTTTTTCTTTTTCACTGTCTTTGCCGTTCTACTATTTTCTCTACCAAACTCAGTGTCTTTCCTCTCAAAAAATTAAGAAACTGTCTACTCTCCCTATAATTTGTAAGTTAATTTATATTCTACAAATATTGTTAATTTTTAATAGATTATTTTTTTATTATTTATTGTTTCTTTTTCATGTGCTGTTTATAAACTAATCAATCACCTGTTCCTTTATATTTGCTTAATTTCACGTGCAAAATTCCTTTTATTTTTGCTTCGTTGGGTGTGAAATTTCTTTTGCTTTGTTTTGATTAGAATTCCATGTCCAGTTTCTTTTGCTTCCATTTCTGTGCAAGTCAGTTTGCGTTTACATGTTGTCTTTTGTCTTTTTTTTTTTTTTTTTTTTTTTTTTTTTTTTTTTTAATGTTAATTAAACCCTCACTTTTTATGAATATGATAATTAATTTATTATTTAACAATAGACTTAAATATTTACTTATATCTAATATAGCTTACACATTCAAATAAATATGGAAAAAAGAAAGTGCTAAGTTGACAACAGAAAAAAGAATATCAATTAGCAATAAATTAATTTTTAAAGTTTAGGTAGGCATTGATTAATTATTTGAAAAGGTGAAAGTGGTAAACATTCTTGAATGAGAATGTTAATCAATATTTAGAAAGCGGTATTTGATATTTTAGGCTTCTAATTATTAGTAATTATTAAGGGTGATAAATTCAGCAATTAGATCCTTATTTTATTTTTGTGTCTATTAGTTAATTAAATGCTATAATTGTTGATAATCATAATAAACATTTATAGTATAATAATTTAGCATCTGTTGATACTTGATAGTTTATGAATTTTAATATGGTACATAATATTGATTACTATTTGTATATTGTATCTACTTTTATAGTTTTTTTTTTTTTTCAAGAAAATGATAGGAAGTAATTCTAAGAAACAAAAAGGGAAGGTTGGTTCAAGTGTGAATGCATAAAATTATCCAGGAGATGTAAATCGTTCTCAAATTGCTTCAAATATGCCATCAATGACTCAAGCTCCATTAATGTGGATGAAATTGTGGAACTACCTGTTGATATTGAAACTAATGAAGGTAACAAGTTTATGCCTCTTATTTCTATATATAGTAAAACAAAAAACTAGGAGTGGGGTTTGAGTTCATTTTGAATTACTTGATTCTGAAGGAAAAGAGATTGGGAGGGCTCGATGTATTTAGTGTAAAAGGGATTTAATTTGTAAGAGTGGAAATGGTACATCAGCTATATGGAAGCATTTTAAGAAATCCTGTAAACTGTTCCCAAATAGAAATGAATTTTTCAAAAACAAATATAAAAAAAATCCTTTCTTTTGCTTTAAAACCTTAGAGTGGGGAAAATAAAAAGCTAACTTGTTAGCATTTTGATCAAGAAGCAATTAGAGAAGCCTTAGTTAGGATGATCATTAAAGAGGAAATCCCTTTTAGGTTTGTTGAAAAAGATGGATTTCGAGAATTCTTAGAAGTTGATGTTCCACAATTTAAAATCCCATCTAAATTTACTATAGTAAGAGATTGTTTTAATTTGTTCACTTCTGAGAAAAAGAAACTCTTTGCATTAATTACATCTCAATGTCAAAAGGTTTCTTTAATCACAGATGCATGGACTAGTATTCAAAATTTGTCTTATTTGTGTTTGACTGCTCATTTTATTGATTCTAACTGGAAAATGCAAAAATGCATATTGAATTTCACTATTATTAAGAGTCATAAAGGGGTGAATATTGGAAATGCCATTAATTTTTGTATGGAGAACTGGGGTTTGTCTAAAGTTATATGCATCGCTATTAATAATGCATCATCTAATGACTGTGTTGTTTTATGACTAAAGAAAAAACTAATAAAGAAAAATGCATTTGTATTGGGCGGGGATGCATTTCATATGAGGTGTTGTGCTCATATTATTCAGTTAATTTTCAAGGATGGACTTGAAGCTATTCAAGGTTCTATTAGAAGGATTAGGAATGTGGTAAAGCATATAAGGGGCAGTCCACAATGCTTGGACATGTTTAAGAAGTGTTGTGAGTTGGCAGGACTCAAGTCTAAATCCTCTTTACAAATAGATTGTCAAATTAGGTAGAATTCGACATATTTGATATTGGAATCTACATTAACATATCAAAAAGTATTTGATAGGTTAGAGGATATAGACAGTTGATTTGAAGCTGAATTTGGAGATAAAGTTCCTTCTGAGGATGATTGGAATAATGCTAGTATCATTTGTAGAATCCTTAAAAAATTTTATGATGTTACTTGTAAGTTGTCTGCTTCTATGTATTCTACATCTAATATTTATTTCCCTAAAATCATGAAATATTAAAGGAATTGCAAAATTTTTGAAAATAACATAGAAGGAAAAATAGCTGACATGGGAAGACTAATGAGAAGTAAGCTTGATAAGTACTAAAGTTCATTAAACAAAATGAATGTGATGCTTTTTGAAGCAATTGTTTTAGACCCCAAGTATAAGTTAGAATATATAAAAGCCAATTATATTGCATTTTATTCTGAAATTGATGCCATGATGTTGAGCGGTAAAGTGTTAAATGCTTTAAAGAAATGATAAATGAACATCAGAGGGAGAATGATAAAGCATTTATGGCTAATGGTAGCTCAAGTGACAACCTTAGTGTTAAAGAAAATAATGATGCAATGATTGAAGAAGAGGATGATGAAATTGATGAGTACTTTATTTAAATAGAGAAAGAATAAAGTTCATCTTCTCAATCTGAGTTGAAAAGGTAATTAGAGGAACGTCCCCAGAAGTTTGTTAAGGATTTCGATTTTTTATTGTGGTGGAAACTGAATATGGGTAGGTATCCTATTTTATTTAAGGTAGAAAGGGATGTTTTGGCTATTCAATGCTCAATTGTTGCTTCTGAATCTGCATTCAGTACTCGAGGGAGGACTTTGGATCAATTTTAGGAGTTCTTTGCTTCCAACTACTGCAGAGGTCCTAATTTGTTGCCAAGATTGGCTAAGAAATACAAATAAGCCTATCTAACTTGAAGAATCTCTTGAAGAACTTGAAATTTGGGAGTCAGGTATACTTAAACTTTTGCATCAAATAGTTATATGCACTTTGATTATTTAATGTTTTTTAATTATTTTTCTTTCAACTCACTCTTTTTTTTTTTTATAATGAAATGTAGAGATTACAAAAGATTCTAAAGTTATGGAATTGATTATTCCAAGAACCAGAGTAGATTTCTAGATGTTGCAACTTGTAAGTAGTGAATTTAATTTTTTTTATACAACTTATATTTTTTTACTAGCAAGTTAGGAAATTAAATTTCTATTAAAACTATAAATATACATTGATAAGATTAAGCGCTGAAAAATTGCTTATTTGTTATTTATGTATTGTTGAATTAAGTTAAGGTTTATAATTAGCATTTATAATATTCACATTATATATTTTTTTATTGTATCATTTACATTATATTTCATAATTTTCTCAATCTCCACTCATTTGTCATTTAATTTTTAGGCTTTAAAAGCACGTTAGCTAGTTATATTCATTATCATTCACTAAAGACACTACCTCCACAAGTTTGGTCTTCTTTTTTTTATTTATTTTTTGATTTATTTTTCTTATTTGTGTTTTGTATTATAGGGGGTTATGACGATTTTAAAGAAGAAAGGCAGAGATATAAGTGGATAACGTGCTTTCACTATTTTATTTGAAATAATATTAAAATTCATTATTTTTTAAGACGACTTAATCATATTGTTAGTATTTGAATTTCTTTGTTGTATTATTATTGTTTGGATTCTTTATTTTTAATATTTCTTACATGGAAACAAAAAATTATTCATATTTATAAATTATTAATCATGATTTAATATTGTATTGTAATTTTATATTATTATTATAATTATTATAGATGAATTTCAAAACAAAAAATTATTCATATTTATAAATTAATTATCATAGATTTATATTGTATTGTAATTTTATATTATATTTTTAATATTTCTTACATGGAAACAAAAAATTATTCATATTTATAAATTATTAATCATGATTTAATATTGTATTGTAATTTTATATTATTATTATAATTATTATAGATGAATTTCTTCAATTATCATGTATTTCAATTTTAGTTTAATATTATAATCCTTTAAATTTAAAGAAATATGGTATCAATATGAAGAATCATGTATAATTTTTAATGGGAGAACTGGAACTGGAACTGCAACCAAAATCGAGGAACCAGAATCGAAGAATCAAACCGGAACTGAACCAAATTATGGTTCAACTCTGATTCCGGTTCTTAAGTCATTTGGTTCTGGTTCTGGTTCCAAATTTAATAAGAACTGGACTATGGTTCTAGTTTCGATTCTTGTTGAGAACCGAACCAGAATTGGAACCACACAACCCTAATGACATCTACCTTTTCTATATTAGTCAACATAATCCAACCTAAACCAGTTGTGATTCCCAAATCTTGCTTCAATATGGATGTGAACCATGACTAATTTTTAGTATTCTCAATATCCACTACATCCTATACAATAGGAAACATTTTGATGTTTTCATCCTTTGAAACAACAACTAAAACCTGATCGCCACTAGGCCCCTTTAAGAAACATTCATCCAATTCAAATATAAGCCTACAATAAAACAAAAAAACCCTTATTTTAGTGCTACCAAGTCATATATAATCTCTTAAAACCTTTATATCATATCCTCTAACCTCTTATACTTAGCCAAGCATGTGGAACTTGGATTTTGATCTCATTATTTCATCATAGTAGTCATGTATCCTTCCATATTCAATAGTGTAATCATTAATGGCAGATGATAGAACCTTCATTCTTACTCTCCTTACAATAGTCTTACCATTCTATATACATTTAGTTTATCTTTGCATAGGATTTGAATGTCCTTAATCTTTATTCTAGGTTGTGAAAGAATCATTTCCCTAAAATGCATAGCAATGAACCTAGAATTGCACAACTTGTTCCTATCTCTTATATAACACTTGTGTTCAAGGGTATATGATTTCACAATGAAATTCTATGTGCTATATTCTATCCAACCAAATATCACCCATGGACATCCTATCCTACAATTAGCTGCCCTAGTAGGTTCATCAGGCCTAATGATCAAATCAACACTCCTAGTATGTTCAATACTCTCTAAATTTATCAACATTGTAAAAAGTCATATATAACTCACAATATGGAACTAGAGTGTTTGGATCATAATGCGTTCCTTGGGGACTTATAGAGTTTGCTTAGAAAATTCTCACCTCCAAATTCATCATTACTGACTTCTCTACTATTTGGATATGGCTTATCCATACCAATCTTACCTTTTTGAGTCCAAGCTTTATCAAATGGCACATCTTTTACATCTTTATCACTCGGAGCTTTAGATCTCTTCTTGAATTGCCTTATTCTTTCTCTTCCTGCTCTCAATTCCTCATCACATCACTGCCATCAACTTCCCCTTCAGCCTCTCCTTCTGATACATCACTCTCACTGCCCTCCTCCTCACTCTCACTGTCATTAGAACCGTCACTCTCAACCTTAGTTATTATGTTTTGCCTTTAGACTTGACCTGATATTGCCTTGACCTAGAGAAGCATCTTCACTTATTTTATCATCCCTGCCTAATGTCTCGTTAGCAGCTATACCCTCAGCCTCATTTATAATCGCACCCACCCCCACTTTTTTACCATCATCTGTGCAATTTAGTTCCTCATTTTCACCCTCAACCTTACATGCATTTACTCCAACATTGTTATTCACATCCTTATTTACTAAATGGGGTTGTACTTAATCTAAATGTAGTTAAGAAACATCAACTACCTCAGCTAAATCCGCATCATGCTCCATAAATATTTCAAACACTCATCCATCTTCTAAAGTGTTGCACCATCATAAAACATTATTGTTACTCTCTATCCTTACAAGGGAAAATTATTAATTTGTCCCTTTGTTTTGACCAAATTAGCGACTTCGTCCATGCATTTTGGTAAAATTATTATAACATTCTAAGGTTTGGTTTCGTCTAATGTTTTAATCCTTTTGTCTAATTTAGTTGTTTTTTCCGTCAAAATCACTTAAAAAGATGAGAATATCCTGAAAAAAAATATCCTATTTCACTCAAAGTCAACTCTCTCTTATAAATTCCTTTCTCACTCAAACTCAACCCTCTCTCCTTTTTTTGTTCAACACAACTTACCTATCGCTACCTGTCTCCACTTTTAGCCAACCTCAAACTCCATTATTTCTCTCTCTCTCTCTCTCTTCCTTCTATTCTCTAATTAATTACTACTAACACCTATCTTCCTTTCATTCCTTCTCTTTTGATTTTGCTATATTTATTTTTATTTTTCTCTATTTAGGTATGGCGAAGGACTTTAATCCAAGGGTTTTGGTTTCTTGTGGCGAAACTAAGGTAAGCTTATAAAAGTTTATAGTTGTGTGCATGGATGAAGAAGTTACTTTAAGTATTATTAATTCTTAAACTAAAGAATTGAAGACAATGCAATTTGAATCAGAGGAAAACGATGGCAAAATAAGAAGATGGCAGATCCAAATACTTCCCTTTTTCACTCTAAAAATTTGCATTGATTATGAGAATTTTACAAATTACAAATCATATAATCAAATTCAATCAAGTTCAATGAGTTCTTAAAATTTAGGGTTCAGTGGGGAATTGCCAAAAAAAAAAATTCGAATGGGCATTTGTCTAAAGAATTATTAATAGATACCATTGAAAATGAGGCATATGGGTCTTTGAAATTATTAATGGGTTCTCTTCTTTAACTACATACAATATTCAAGAAGAAAGCTTTAAGACCATTCACTACTAAAGAAGAAAGCTTTGGGAGAATTTCCCGCCGACGAGAAATTCGAAGGCCTTATTTTTATTGAACAGTATTGCTTTGATTTGGCCCCCTGACATAGTACTCGAATCAAAACTTTGCGCCTGTGAACTTTTTTTACTGTAAATCCAAAGAATTATTAATAGGTTTCTGAAAAAGAGAAAAATGGGTCTTTGAAAATTTGATGGTACCCATTAGAAAGTGAATTTTGACCTTTCGACTTTTTGGAGAAAAGTGGCTTTTTAGGTCGATAAGGGCAAGAAATGTCATTTTAAAACTAATCTCTCACATCTCTCTTACTTTTTGCACGATTTAATGAAAAGTCCATTTAAGATGGACAGAAGGACTAAAACGTTATACGGATCCAAACCTTAAGGATGTCATAATAATTTGACAAAAATGCATGGACGAAGTTGTTAATTTGGTCAATGCACATGACGAAATAGTAATTTTTCCTCTTTATAAAGGTCTTAACCTCACTAGCTATGAACCACCTCCTGTGCAGTAAGGGTGGCCATATTACCGTTTCGGGAACCGGAACCGTCAGTTCGAACTGGTCCCGAACCGGAACCGGTCCGAACCGAAATCGAAACCGGAGATTTTCGGTTCGGTTCCACAAAACCGGTCGGAACCGGATTGGAACCGCCGGTTCTTCGGCCGATTAGAACCGGCGGTTCTAGCCGTTATAAACTGTCAGTTGTGTGTTTTGTTTTTTAAATTTTGTTGTGAAATCTCTTAATTACCCCTCCCAACAGCCATAAATGGCTACATAACGGTTAGTTTCAAGGGTATTTTTGGAAAAATAATTTTTTGGATTTATTATAAATACCTCATTTCATTTAGTTTCAAAAGGGTATTTTTGGAAAAATAATTTTTTTTTGGATTTATTATAATACCTCATTCATTACAAATTCATTACAAAAAAATCTCTACTCTCTTCTACTTATTCTTCTCTACAATACTACATTCTAACTCTATATTATCTTCTCTACTATCAATCTCTCTTATTAAGTTTTATTCTCTTCTAATTTTTTTATTCAATTTCCAAATTATATCTTATTAAATCATATAAATGGCAGTGGAGGAAACTCAAATTCGGGTAGGGCAAGGATAAAGATGGAAGAAAACACAAATATCATCTATCCATACAAACGACATCTATGATTTCACTTCCCAAATCCAATTTAATTTTGAGGGATAATCCAAATGAAAATTTGAAAAGATTCCACTCAAGAATCTGAATTTAAATGAAGCAATTACAAGAAGATCAAGAAGCAGAGCAAGAGCAACCAAGCACAAAATTGGGTTGGAAGAGCAAGACAAAAATTTCAAAACATATTCACCATTCATTTCAGAAAAAATTCAAAGTGAGAAAATTGTACGATGTAATTTGCATTATTGTGGGAAAATTCTTATAATTTAAACAAGCGGGGCGGCTTATGGAATCATTTTGTGAAAGCATTTGGAGACAAAACATCCAACAAAAATAGGAGTTGATCGTTCTCAAACACAAATTTCCGGGTACGCATCTTCTAAACCTTCTTTATTTCAATATTCTGAAAAAAATAACAAAAAAGAAGAATTAGCAAAAATGAATTTCTAATGGAAACATTTAGCTTTTAGTTTTGGTGAAAAGTATGTTTTAAAAATAATTATTTGTCAAAAAGCTTAAATCCTTCCTGCCTAAAAGAGCGCCAAGAAATACTGTAAAAACGAACTATTAATTTCTTTATATAATAAGGAAAAAAAGAGTTAGAGCTTTTTATTTTCTCAAAGATGAAAATTCGTGTTTCAAATTTGTTGTGATTATTTGGAGTGATCATTGGCAAAATGCATTCTTATATAGGCATTACATGTCATTGGATTGATGATGATTGGAAATTTCAAAAAAAGAATTATTGCAAATTTCGTGTTTTTGATGATAAACATACTGCAATAATATTTTATAGAATAATTGTTTCAATTTAGATGAATATAAAGTTGACAAAAAAATTTTTTTTCAATTCATTTGATAATGCTTTTGCCTAATACTAAATCAAATTATTGAACTTAAAAAAATATTTGTGAACAAATATTGGTTGGAAAATTTTTTTCAATATCAGGATGTGCATGCCATGTTTTACTAATTTAATGTGTACAAGATGTTTTTAAAAAAAATTCTTAAATCTTTATTTCTCCAATTAAAAAAGCTATTTCAAATATTTATGGGGACAATTCCCAAGTGATGAAAGTTAGGCTAAATTTTGTAAAGAAAATAATAAAAAGACCCAAAAACGATTTCCCAAGGGATGTCCTAAACTCGTTGGAAATTCCAACATTGAATACTAAACGAAGTCTTTTTCTTATAAAGATTGTTATGCTTTTTTGTTACTAATAATATTGAAAGATATTAATTTATATCCACAAAATTGGGATATTTGTGCAAAAATTTTAGATATTTTAAAAATTTTTAATGATGCTACCTATAAATTTAGTGGGATTATTATCCCACATCTCATTTATTTTTACCTACGTGTATTAATATTATTAGTGCACTCCAAGAATTTGAAAATGATTGTATATTAAAAGATTGTATTTTTTCAATGAAAAAACAAATGGTTATCTTATTTTAAAAATATACCACTCCTTTATCTTGTTGCTATTGTATTTGATCCTCGATGTAAAATTGATGTTTTATGTGATTATTTTTGGGACTATTTAATTATGAAGTTTAAATCTTGAGTTTAGAAGATAATGTTAATATAAATGTAAGATTATTGCATGAAGTTAAACCAAAAATATTATGCAATTATATAATGAATTTGGTTCATTTCTAAGTTCACACTTCTAATTCTTCTCAATCTAATATCACAATTTCCGACAGCACAAAGGGTAAGTTAGTGTTGGTGTTGCTCAACCAAGTTTTACTAACAAAAGACAAAAAAAGAACGGGAATCGAGTTCTTTTTTCTGAATTTGATAATTATCTAACCACTTCCTTTGAGTTTGGTGATTGATTATCAGATACTCGATTTTCCAATTTTAGAATTGGTGGAATGTCACGCCAATACTTTTTCCAATACTTTCTTTTAATGCAAAACAAGTTTTAGTAAGTTCCGGTCTCCCACTGTTGTGGGTTGAACAAGCTTTTAGTCAAGGAGGAAGACATACTTGATGAAACACGATCTCGTATGACACCCGATTCATTAAGAAGCACAATCATGCGTGGATGATTGGGAGCAAGGCCGAACAGAGCACAAGAAAAATCTAAAAGAAATGAAAGATTTATATGATTTATACGATGGGTCCTCAACGGGAACATCAACCGGTGGTCAAAATAGCGATTAAGGTAAAAGGGGTAAATGGTATAAGGTAAAGTAAGACTACGTAGGTCTTTGATTCTTTAAACCCCAAGAGGATACTGTACTACCCATTTCCATGGGCCGGACGCGGCACTAGGCCCAGGTAAAGCCTAAGGCCCCCGAGGCCGTAGAAGCCCTGAAACACTATAAATTTGCTATCCTCATTATAATTTACATTTACAATTTCACTATATTTAATAAAACAAGGCTCACAGAATTATTCCCATCTATAATAATACAGAACTTAAAAAGTATAAACAAATGTCTATAACTTGCGGAGTTTCATTGACGGAGTATACATATAAGTTCCTTCGGACATTTATCTATTTAATATCTATTTAATTGATCAATACTAAAATTAGTGAATTTCTTTTTTAACGGTGAAGAGCAGAGTTATAGCTGGGATTTAGAAAATGCTACTTCCTGAAAGATTTGAACAAAAGAGATGTGAGAGTTTATTAATGAATCATAATTATTGCACAACACACGCATTCACACAATTGTATAAATATATCAACCTAGTCATCCGACTAAGTATATGCTCACACAGTCAGTCACACAAATGGCATATCACCAGCACTCACAATTATTAACATCTTCATATAATCACATCACGTGGAAATTAATCAGTGTCACCGAACCCCCGATGAGCCGTCCTCCGCATGGCTCATCCTCTCAATGTTGCACCAGGGAGGCCGATCCCCCATACTGGCCGACCCTGTTTTTTGTTAGGGGGTTGGGGTGGGTTTTCGTTGTTCTGAACCTCATTGACCAAGCCCTCCAATTTTTCTTTCCATTCTCTTCTCTTCTTTTCATACCAACGGAGCAAGCCGGTCCGTCTCCATCAATCTAGATCATCAGGCGCTCACAACAGGAGGCCAGCCCTGCGGGCTGCGATCAAATACTAGATTATCCGTGCGCCCAATAAAGAAGCCAACCTGTGGTTACAGTAACGGTTAACAGTAGGTGGCACACGGGGGCCGATCTCCCATTACCCGGCTAACAGAAAACAGAATCAGGATCCATAATAACAGAAATCAGAAATCCAGGATCCGTATAACAGAAAACAGTCTCACAAACCATGGTGGACCCACTTCATGCCCAATTCCACACAAACAAAGCATCAGCAATATCACAACACAATAAATCAAAACATTGCATTCAAATTCAAGACATATATTCAATAAACATCGGTAATTGCATTCACAAATTAACATCCAAAATCAACTGCAAATAAATAAATAAAATAAATAGTATTAGCAATTAAACAACAATAATAATAAATAAATGAATATGAAAATAGTTAAATGAATATTAAAGATTATAAAACAATCAGAGCACTATATTTATTAAGTACCAATTTATAGAACAATCTAAATAAACTTATTAATTATGTTGTTAATTAAAATTTTAGTCTAAATTTTATCAAAATTTCGGCAGGCATCTCCCCTAAAAATAAGAACTATCTAGACCTGTTTAATATCACAATAATATTATTATTTATCAATCAAATACACACGACAGCCCATCCATCGGCATTTAAGTCAACTCATCCCGTCCGCCATAATTTTATTTTTCAATCAATTCGATCAATCATCTCACAGACAGCCAAACAGCCAAGCTACAGATATCATCCATCACACTTACATATACACACTTAATAATTCCAAATCAACTAATTAACCATTTATATTAACCTCTAAGCGTAATTCAATAATATTGTTAATTGCCCATAACCTATTCTACTTTAAATTATAACTTCTCTAAACAATATTTATTAAAAATTCCTAAATTGACTTACATAAATATTAAGCTAAGGAATTATCATCTCATTATTAAACCTCCTAATTTATAATTCTTAGCGCATGTAATTTATTTGTCAATGTCTAAAACCAATTTGCTATACGTTATTCTAAAAGAACCTAAACCAGTTATCTGATCATATTCGTATCGGAAATTACCACATACTAACCAAATCTAATCTATTTACAAAGGACTATAACGTTCTTAAAATTTTTAGCTATTTCTATACTAATTCTTAATTATTCACTTAATCTATTTAATTACTCAATTAAATTCATTAATGCAATCTAATTCTTTTTTTTATATGTATAAAAAATTGAGAGTTAGTCTTAGAGCATACCAATTGGAGAAAATCGGGCGAAGAAATTCCGGGATCAACGTGAAGGGAAGAAAATTCTGTCTATCGAGGCCTCACCGAGTGTCGCCGGCCGTTTCACCGAACCGCCGCCGACGCCGCCGTGCACGGTGCCGGAAAAGTAAACGCCCAGAAAATTGCAAGGTCACCATAACCCGACTCCAATTTTTTTGTGAGGAAAATCCCAAAAACTGCTATCAATTTATTGAGCAGTGGCTCGTTTGGCCGGATCGAACTCCACAGCCACCTTACAGACGCGCCCGGTACCATGGGTGGTTACCGCAGATATTAGCCTTCATATGTATATATATACACATTGGTGGAGGGAGGAGAATGTTCATGGGGAGGAGAGGAGTCGATCGAGCGCTGTTCACACTTAAAGCTCAGCGTCGCAAAACGGGTGGATCGCCGTGATCTTATCAACGCGCGATCGTCGAGTTTTGCACTGCCTCCTTCGATCTCGCGGGAGACCTCCCATTCAACGAAACAAGACCACCAGTGAGCTCCTCGTCGAGAAGATGAAGATAAAGGGCTTAGAGGAGAGGTTGCCGGATTCCGTTGGCCCGTCGACGGAAGACGTCAAGTGGAGCAAAGAGAGGGTGCTGTCGCGCGAGAAGAAGAAGAAGAGAAAAGGAAAGGAGAGAAAGGAAAGAAAAGGAAAAAGGAAGGAAAGGAAAGTGGCTGGGCCATTCCGTTCGATCGAACCGGTTCGGTTTGAATAGTGTATTTTGGTCTCTTTTTGTTTGGTTTTTGGTTTTTTCACTCGGTTTTACTATTATTCGTGTGGTTTTCGATAAATGATTAAATTCCAGGTCCGGTTCATTTATTTTTAATTATTTTATTAGGTCTGTAACCTTTCCTCCATTTAACTTAATAATAATAAAAGTATAATAGTAATGATTTTAATTTAGGGGGGCGCTCGGATCTACGGACTGTTTATTATAGACAAATGTTAGTTTAATTTATATATATTTATAATAGATTAATCGCTGGTGTTTCCATGTTATTTCTCGAAATTTAAAAAAACTAACTGTTCTCAAACCGAAAATTTCCAAAATGAACTATTTTGGGCTTAGCCTAATCGAAAATTTGGGCTTCGAATTGGACTGTGTTACATTGCAGCCCACGCGGCCAAAATTTGCGATTTTTGATTTAATAAAAATTCAAAAGTTCGAAAATAAAATTCAGGGCGTTTTCAATCTCCCCCCTTAAGACAAATTCGTTCTCGAATTGAAATTTTAACGGGGGGTAATAAGAACAGAGGAATAGTGATTCTAAAGTCAATAAGAGATACCTCCAAATACTAAAAAGTCCGGCTCAGAGTGAAAAGATAGACCGAATAAGGGAATAGTTAGGGCTTTTGCTTGTATTCCACCATCAGATCCTACTTAGTACACCTAGCCTTGAAACTTACAAGAACTCGAGTTAATTACCTAAATCTCTAATTACTATCTTCAACAGCTACTGAAAATCTTTAGAAATCTTTATTGAATAAAATCTTACAATAAAATTGGGTTTAATAAGAAACAAATATTAACCTTTCACGAGACATTTCTTCATGAAAGCTTAACACATAGTTTTCCAAACACAAAACAATTGAAATTTAATTCATTTATTAATAATAAGAAGTAACTCGTTTAATTTACAATATATTATTATAAATTTCTTAATCAAAAGTTCAGAAAACTACTAACTTTAATCCAAAGCTTTCAAGAAAAATCCGTCTTATAACCTCGTTGTCCCTTTTAGTATCACAGGCGACTCGAGCTCACTCTCTCTCAGTTCTTTATCTATACAATTTCTTATTTTCCTTAATATTCTTACTAATAGACTGGTGCAAACTGACCCCCAGTTATCAATGCCTCTACAAAGATTTTTAATATCTTCCTGTTTAACCCATCAGTTTCTCCTTAATACTTAATCTATCAAGTTACCCGAAAACTTATCATCAAATGGGCTTTCATAATAACTTTAAAATCTTCTCCTAGCTCTTATATTTTTAAATAACTTTCATTCCACCAATATTGCTATTAGTCATCACTAAGGATATTAAATAACTCTTATTAATTATTTATCCTCTGGTTTCTTCCATATACTAAATCATCATCGCTGATGACTTACCTAATGACCACATTTAAAACTACATTTATACAATTGCCAAGAACATTTACCTTATTACCTAAATACTCATTCAATCAGGTAGATCATCAAATAGGTGAAACCACAGTAACCCAACTTCCCTTTACCAAATTCTTTAGCTAAATAATTTACTTCGTTTATATATGGAAATTTCCAATTTATACGTCAATCATGAAACAATAACAAGTCCCTATTAGCACCTATCATACATAAATTTAAATGGTTTTATTTTTTCATCCTATAAACCTATATACCTCCAAGTTTTAAGATATACCACCATCCATTCTCCTTATATAAAACTCAAGCTATGACTAGCAGTTACTACCATACTAAATTTTCAATAGACGCAATAATCTACCTGTTTCTATACCTTTATCAATAAAATATTTGCAATAAGAATGCCCACTCCATATGTCAAACTTTACTTATTTTATCTACTCTAAACTCCATTTTTGACTTTAAAGGATTTTCAACCAATCTTTTTCCTTTATCAAAGTCTAATAAGGTATTCATGAAATTCCTCACAAATACTCCCATGTGCATATTACAACTCATACATATATCATTTCCTATACCCTTAAAATCATTCCAGCCCATTTCTAATGTTATCTCCCATTTATTGACATTAAACATCCTACATCTAACTCTGTGCAATCTACTTCTAAACTAAAAATTGGTCTCCTCAAACCTTTCCTAATGTTTACGTTCTTAACTTAGCTACTAAGTGTCTACTTACTTACTATCATCATCACCGTTTGTCTTATTCTTCGTTCCCAAATCATCTTTAAAATTTTTATTATCCTCGCAATCATTTTCATTTTATGATCTAATCCCCAATTGGCCCCGTGTATAAATAGAACAACTTTCAAAAATATATTTTCTAATATAAATATATCAATTTCAAATTATTACATAAACACAATTTGAATTAAAATAAAAAATGAGTTTTAAATTTTAAATATCAAATATCAGTAAATAAAACAATAAAAAGATTATCTTTGAATATATTCTAAAAGAAATCAGTAAGGCTGAGCTGAAATACTAAAATGCGATTCCTAATCACCCAAAGTTCATCAATTCCGCCATTCAAATTGAAAAAAACTATTTATCCTCTACACTAATCCTATCACTGTAGGAATAGAGCTCACATGAAAGTAGTGTACTGGGTGATCAGGCCAAATCCCACTTACCATCAGGTATTACTCTATCCCCTAGCTTAAGGGGTTGATAAATTGCTTTAGCCTACAGGTATTGTGATGGGTTCATCTACTATCCATTACTTCACTCTAATCCTCAATAGTTCTTCTATCGTTTATCGAATTTTACTACAATAGGTTGGGTTTTCCCCCACCTCCATAGGGTCTAGTGCGTCACCATCCCTAAGAGAGGAAAATCACAAAGGTTTCCTTCCCTTATGTTGGTTACGGCGCGATCCCAACATAAAGAAATTTCCCTAGCTCCGCAGTTGTGTTTCCTAAAATTTCAAACCTAAGCTCTGATACCAAACTTTGTCACGACCCATTTCCATGGGGCCGACCGGCACTAGGGCCAGGTAAGCTTAAGGCCCCGAGGCCCGTAAGTAAGCCTGAAACACACAAATTTGCTATCTCATTTAATTTTTAACATTTACAACATTTCACTATATGTTAATAAAACAGGCTCACAGAATTAATTCCATCTATAATAAATACAGAACTTAAAAGTATACAAATTCTATAACTTGCGGAGTTCATTGACGGATGTATACATATAAGTCCCTTCGAACATTTATCTATTTAATTGATCAATACGAAAATAGCGATTTCTCTTTTTTTTTTTTTATAAGTGAAAGAGCATAAGTAGAAAAGTGGGGGGGGAGGAAAGAAAGGAAGGGAAAAGAAGAGTTATAGCTTGGGATTTAGAAAAGCTACTTCCTGAAGATTTAAACAAAAGAGATGTTGAGTTTATAAATGAATAATAATTTATGCACAACACAAGCATCACATCATTGTATAAATATATCAACCAGTCATCCGACTAGGTATATCTACACAGCCAGTACACAAATGGCATATCACCAGCACTTCACAATTAATTAACATCTTCATATAATCACATCACGTGGAAATTTAGGTCAGTGGAGTCACCGGAACCCCGATGAGTCCGTCTCCCGCATGGCTTTATCCTCTCAACAAAGTGCACCAGGGAGCCGATCCCCCCATACGGCCGACCGTCTAATCCTCACTTGACCTAGCCCTCTATTTTTCTTTCCAATTCTCTCTCTTCTTTCCCATACCAAAGCAGGAGGCAACCCGGTCCGTCTTTCCATCAAATCTAAGATCATCAGGCGCTCCACAAACAGGAGGCCACCTCTGCGGGCTGCGATTAAAATCTAGATTATCCGGTGCGCCCAATAAAGAAGCCAAACTGTGGTTAACAGTAACGGTAACAGTAGGTGCACACGGGGGCGCCGATCTCCTATTTACCCGCTAACAAGAGAACAGAATCAGGATCCATATAACAGAAATCAAGAATCAGGATCCGTAAATAACAAGAAACAGTCTAACAAACCCATGGTGACCCAACTTCAATCCCAATTCCACACAAACAAAGCACAGCAATATCAACAAACACAAATAAATCAAACATGCATTCAAATTCAGACATACTTATTCAAATTAGA